>JZKD02S1688412.1:468080-484557 GCA_000966675.3 Picea glauca | reverse complement strand
CTTTCCTTAGGTGTTGAAGTTTTCTTGACAATTTGGTGGACACCCTTCATTGGGGCCTCATGATCCATTTTCTTTGAAAATTCCCTACATGGGATGGGAAGTGTTGTGAAACTCGAAGGAGGGAATTAGTAATTTCTTGGCATGTGGTAGGATTGAATTATATTTGAAGGATTGGAGATGGATTGAGGACACCTGGTGATTTGATAGTATCTTGTAGAGATAGTTAAAAAAAAAGGAATACATTTCTTAGGAGGATTGATGGAATCCATGTAATCTTGTGATGGAGATATGTGGAATTTACTTACATGGATACATCACCTTGGAGCATGACACCTATAATTTACATTGTAGTGTCTCACTTGTGTTGGCCTACAAGTTCTCATTGTAGGTTTCTTGTAAGGTTTGAGGCACACATTTTATTGAAGGAATTCCTTACCTCTCAAATACATAGAGGAATGAGAGACATTTTCCATTTAGATTTATGTTCATATTCTCATTCCTGTCAACTCTTGTGATAATATGTGACCTAAAGAATATTGCACAATATCATCTCTATCTCTCTCTAAAGTCTTCACATGTGTTTGATATCCCTCTTTCTTAAATTGTTAGGGATTTTTGGTCTTCTTGGAGTATCTTGGAGCATATTAGAGGTATGGGGTTAGGTGTTATCCATTGGAGATCAGATATTATAGTTTTGTGATAAAAACCTATGGTTAAATTGTGAAGAAGAAGAGGAGGAGAGGACATATTGTCTTGGAGGATGTGTTGGAGTGATTCTTACACATTAGATCTTTTTGGCTGCTATGGTTTTGTTGATTTTCACCAACTAGGGTTTGGAGAGATGGGGAAATTTGTATTATCCTTTAGAGAAGGCTATGTTATGTTCATGAACTTCATCTAGGGAACATTAATGAAGTTTCTAGCCATACCAAAACATGTGCAATTTCCACATTTAATTTTCTTCTATATATGTTGTTTATGAATTTTTATTTATAGGCATATATGTCTTGATTATTTTACATAAGTAAAAGGAAAATTGTTAAGTTATTTCATATCTAAGTGAAGAAAATAAGTTTTTTTTTTGTTGTTTTCATACTATTGTAAAAGAGTATTTTCAAATCTGGTTATTGATTGATAAATTACCCTAAAATGGATAAAATTTATCCCTTTGGCTTGGTATATTTTTCTCTTGAATTGATAAGAAGGTTGTGTTGTTTGGAAGTGAAACATTGTACTCTTTTTTGTATTGTTTTGTACCATTTTTTATAGAAACCCCAAGGCTAAAAATTCACAAGGATAAGATCCGAGAAACCTTCTAAGTTGAAGGTGAATTTTTTGTCTTTCATTTATTCAAATAATATGGATGCATACATTAATTGAATAACTCATAAGCACCCTAAAGTACATAGGTTATGGTAAGACCCTAACAATGGAATTTTTTTCTCGAAAACAAAGGTATTTCAACAAAGAATGAACACCTTCAGTAACCACTCACAAAATTATATCAATTATCAAAACATCAATTTTTTTACGTGGTAAAACCCTTGCGGGGAAACATCCATGGCCCCAACTAACATGGCCACTTGAGGGAATTTATTAATGAAAAAGAAAAGAGTATTACAGAGAGTTTCTCATAATTGATCATTATAAAATAATGCTCCATGCTCTTTAAATATTGATAATGGACCAATTGGGTGCTAAGCCATGGAACATTATATTCATTAAGATCGAGGAGAATATGAGTCGTCGGATCACTTTATGTCAGGAATGTTGGAAATACTGAGAGGGGGGTGAATAAGTATTTAGAGAAATTAGTATTTTTGAACTTGTACTTCAATAAAAACATGTATTCAATTACATCCAATCAATAATGAAGACTATCCAATGAACAATGAAGAATAGTATAAGAGATACACCAATACACCATGCACAATATATAAGAAGTAATCATGTATTATTGTTCAAAGGAAGTAATAACTTCCAAAGGTAGCTACAACTTCCAAATATAAAGGGAGGGATAAACCTCCAAAAGGAATATACAATCCTCCAATATCAAGAGAGGGTTGACCTCTCCATCCTTGCCCCTTCCTTCCACCCAATAATATATGAGAGATAGTACAATTTTACATTAAATTATCACCATCAACCAACCATCACATAGAACCTGATAATTCTTCCTGAGACTTCTTCAACTTCTACAATTATTCACTTCCTGGAATACTTTGATCCTATAGATAATATTACTCAATGTATTTGCTGAAACTCCTCCAAGTTTCACTCCTTGAATCCTCCCAGAAAAGAAGTTATAGAGAAAATGGTAGACCTTATTCAATTTTGGTTTATTCGGGAGAGAGAACTTGTACATAATTCCTCGTGCTCAATATTTAACATCAGATTATGAAATTCATACACATGAAACTATCTCTCACACTCTTTTCAATGCAATTGGTCTCACTTCATTTGGATTTTCTATGAAGACGTTATGATTGGTTTACCCAAAACACTTGTTTATGACTAGCTTCATAACTAGTCAAAAACCCTATCTTCCACAGAGAGTATCTCCAAAATTAAAGAGAATAAAGAGATGAAACTTTTACCACGGATGCCTAGATATGTATTCTCAATAGCCTCACAATTTCACCATCTGAATTGTTCTATAAGAAATTTTATAGAGAAAATGGTAAGATGACCTGTAAATAACATACCTTAGAACACACCACCAAAAGACTTCATCCTCCCTTGAAATTCGGCCTTATTTACTTCAATTTTCCTCAGTAATTCGACTTATATCTCATTTTTCATTAATAAACTTGTTTGTGTTTAAAAATGAATATATAATGACATGTATTTATACCCTTTATTTCACTTCCTTTTAATATTAGGACCGACATGTAGTTTCTTCTTCAATTCACATTGTCATCTTCAAAAATTCATTTCTCCTCAATAGTGAGGATCCACGTGACATGCCACATACCACTGGAAGTGGCATGACTTATAATATCCATCCATGGGTGTTTTATATTCATGTGTAATTTCCTTCATGTCTATCTACATCGATCAACTGTGGGGTCCAAAAGCCAATGGCTAGGGTTGACATCAATGTCAATGACCAATCTTCCAACAATCTCCCCTTTTGTCATTGACGAAAACACTAATGCTACCCCTATCATCATAATCCCTATTTCTCTCCCCTTTTGAAATCAATGGAAAAGCATGGGGTTTATCCCCCCGAGTTCAATGGCATAAGGTCACCTTTTTCTTTGGGAATTCTCCCCCTAAACATATAGCACTTAATAACACTTCATTTTTATTTCCAGTCTTCTGGTATTTTTCTTCCTTCAATATCTTCTGTGTGTCTTCAATCTTATTTTTTTTCTCTTGGTCTAGGATGTAAATGATAATTTTTCTTCTTGTTGCAGTTGCATTCAATTTTCCTGAACCTTCTTCTTTTATTTTTCATCTTCGTGAGTCAAACATGATATTATATCCTTGATCACACATTTTACAAACACTGAGGAGATTACGCTTCAAGTCTTCAACCAATAGGACATTCTTCGCTTTTACATTTTTTCTTCCAACCTCTACTACAAATTTTCCAATTATTTTGGCAGATGAGTCATCTCCAAATGCAACATTTCCACCTTTTCTCTTCAAGATGACAAATTTTCTTTGATCTCTGGTCATATGAGATGAGAACTCACTATCTATGAACCATTCATCTTATTCTTTGAATTCTTTAGCGACCAATGCTATTCGACAGTTTTCATTGTGTGGAATTTATTTCCTTTTCCATGTTGTAGTTGGTATAGGGACATTTGACATAGGATTATCTTCCTTCATCTTTCTGCAATCTCGTGCTTTTTGACCAATATTATTGCACTTGTAGCATACAATATTTTGATCCATTAATGGGTCAAATGGATTATAATTTTTGTTGATAGGTCTACGAACATTTCCATATCTACTATTTTCACCATTGATGTAGATTGCATAGCTATTCCTTTCATTGATTCTACAATTGATTTCCTTGTTTCCAAAATTTCCACAAGTATAACAATGTCCAAGAAATAAATCTCGATAGCTAGGAGTAACTGATCTTCTTTATGGTGTGGTCCATCTGGGTTCGCGATCTATTCTTATGTAGTTTCCTTCATAACGATTGCTTTCATACTTGATGGGAGACAATATTCTTGATGTCTCATTCCTTCTGAATTCTAGTATTCTATCTTGTTGTTCAACTTTCTCTTGAGTGTTGGTTTCATAATTTTCATCTTCCTTCTCTTGTTTTGTTGTCTTCAAACTATCATTGTATCCTAGTATTTTCGTGTCATTTGGAGATCTTTGATTGCTAAAGATCTCATCTAATTTTTCAGTTCTTTTTTTGAACTTCGTCAACTTTTCTATTGTCAATAGTAGCTCCCTTTTTGTGTGATCCAATTCTTCTTTCAATTTCCCATAATCTTCTAATTGTTCCTTCAAGCTATCAATGGTATTTTCAAGCTTGTAATTCTCTTCTTCACAACTACTCAATTCACCTTTTAGTGTTATGTTTGTGTTTCTAATCTTGTTAATTTTTAGTTTCAACATGCTTCAACTTTTCAAGATTCTCATATTTGTGTTCACTCTCTACATTGTCATTGTATCCCCAAAAGGAATAAAGGTTGGTTTCTTCATCTAAATCTTCTTCAGAAATGATTTATTCTTCTTTAGAACTCTTGTGATCATCATCCTGGGTTTCTTGAGTTATGAATAGGACTTCTCCTCCATCGTTATCTTCTTCATCACTCTCATCTAAGGAGATGTCATCATCCTTGGAGTAGAATATCTTTTTATTGTTGAGAGTTCTCTTTTTATAGTAGCATTTTTCAACAATATGTCCTATTCTACCATAGTTAAAGCATTTGAGAGGAGACTAACCTTTGTATCTGCCAGTTCCCTTCTAGAGCCTTCTTACAAAATTTGCTATTTCTTCATCAAGTTCATTATCCTTGCCTTTTGTCTTATTTATGGATTTAAAGCTTGCTTCATTGTTTGGTTGGTCACTTTCTGTACCTAGTCTCATTTCATATGCTATAAGAGACCCATGTAATTCATCCATTGTCATTTTGGTCAAGTCCCTAGTTTCTTCAACGGAGGAAACCTTAACATCATACTTCAAGAGAAGTGATCTCAACACTTTTTGTAAAACCAATAATTCATTAAGGTATTCACCTAATCATATGATAGCATTAACATCTTCATCAACTCTAAGAAAATAGGTTGCAATATCTTCATTTTCATCCATCTTCAAATTTTCAAATTCTTCTCTATGTCGTTGAAGCTTGACCTGCTTAACTTTTGGATCACCTTCATAGATACTCTTGAGTTTATCCCATACCTCTTTAGAAATGTTGTATCCCATCAATTTTATAGCAATGGTTGGTTCCAATGCTCCTAGAATAACATGTATGGATTTTGAATTACAACTCATAAGCTTCTTCTCATTTGGATCAGTTGGAGAATTCTTTGGGATTGCATAACCATTTACAACTGAGTACCAAATCTCCACTCCCAAAGTTGTTAAGTATGTTTTCACTCTATCACTCCAGTATGCATAATTTCTTCCATCAAATAATTGAATCCCATTTGGAATTTTCTCATGGTCCCATCTTTGGTCAAGATTTTCCTTCCAGTGGTTAAATTGTTCTGAAGGCAACCTACTCTGATACCAATTGTTAGAAATACTAAGAGGGGGCTGAATCAATATTTAGAGAAATTAATATTTTTGAACTTGTAATTCAATCAAATCAAAAATGGATACTATCCAATGAACAATGAAGAATAGTATAAGAGATACACCAATACACCATGCACAGTATATAAGAAGTAATAATGTATTATTGTTGAAAAGAAGTATTGACTTCCAAAGGTGGATAGAGATTAGAAATATAAAGGGAGGGATAAACCTCCAAAAGGAAGATACAATCCTCTCATATCAATAGAGGGCTGAACTCTCCATCCTTTCCACTTCCTTCCACCCAATAATATATGAGAGATAATAAAACTTTACCTTAAATTGTCCCCATCAACCAACCATCACATAGAGCCTAATAATGCTTCACAAGACTTCTTCAAATTCTTCAATTATTCACTTCTTGGAATAATCTAATCCTATAGATAATATTACTCAATTTATTCTCTGAAACTCCTCCAAGTTTCACTCCCTCAATCCTCCCAGAAAAGGAGTTATAGAGAAAATGGTAGACCTTATTCAATTCTGGTTTATTCAGGAGAGTGAACTTGTACATAATTCTTCACACTCAATATTTAACATCAGATTCTGAAATTTGTACAAAGGAAACTATAGAATGTACTATTTCCAATGCAATTGGTCTCACTTCATTTTGATTTTCTATGAAGACGTTATGATTATTTTACCTGGAACACATGTTTATGACTAGTTGCAGGACCAGTCAAAAACACTATCTTCCACATAGTGTATCTCCAAAATTATAGCAAATAAAGAGATGAAATTTTTACCAAAGGTACCTATATATGTCTTCTCAATATCCTCTAAACTTCACCATATTAAGCTTTCTATAAATAAAGTTATAGATAAAATGGTAAGATGACTTGTAAATAACATACCTTAGAACACATCACCAAAAGACTTCATCCTCCCTTGAAATTTGGTCTTCTTTACTTCATATTTCCTTAGAAATTTGACTTATATCTTCTTATTCATTAATAAACTTGTGTTTGGTTAAAAATTAATGTATAATGAGATGTATTTATAGCCTTTATGTCACTTCCTTTTAATATTAGGGCTGGCATGTAGTTTCTGCTACAATTCACATTGTCATCTTCAAAAATTCATTTCTCCTCAATAGTGAGGATCCACGTGACATGCCACATACCAATGGAATCGACATTCTTATACTATCCATCCATGGGTTTTCTATATAAATGTGTAATTTCCTTCATGTCTATATACTACGATCATCTATGGGGTCCAAAATTCAATGGCTAGGGTTGACATCAATGACAACAACCAATCTTCCAACAAGAAACATATCATGACCGTTGGATTACAAATGCATAATAATGAATAATAAAGAAATACACTAAGAAACACACTTTAAGCTAACGACACATTATAACAAGTTGATCTTAACTAACTCATGAGTTTCTAAATATCCCAACATCCCCCCTTATGAAAAAATTGGGATATGATTAAAGGATTTACAAAGGTGACACAATAGGAGAAGGAAGGAGGCATTAGAGCCTATCCCTGCTTAATGAAAACTCCCTAAACTCCTAACATAGATTGAAGTTTGGAAAAAATTGTTTCTATAGATACTTTGAGAAAATGGATGCAACTTGATCTTCTATAGGGAAGAAGAGAACTTCAATAAATTGATCATTAATGAGATTTATAATGAAGTGCATGTGTATCTTATTGTGTTTGTTGTGATGATGTTGAATTTGATCTTTAGTGAGCTTGATGGAACTCTGATTTTTGCACCAAAGGGTGGTCAAATGTTGTTGCCGAAATCTAAAATTTGAAAGGATATGTTGAATCCACAAGGCTTCTTGACTTTCATTAACCATTGTTCGGTACTTTTCTTCTGTTGAAGAAAGACAAATATCATGTTGTTTCTTACAAGCACAAGTGGCAGGTCCAGAACCAAGGCTAAAAACATGACCTGTAGTTGAATTTTGGTCATCTTGGTCACCGACCCGATCCAAATTAATGAAACCAACCAACAAGGGATTCCCTGATGAACTATAATGTATCCCAAACTTAATTGTACCTAAGACATATTGAAGTATATGTTTTGATGGTTTCTAATGGATTTCATGCGATGTTTTCATATACCGGGTAACAAGACCAATAGAAAAGGAAGTATCAGGTTGGGTATGATTCAAATATAAGAGGATACCAACTAAGTAATGGTACAAAGTGGCATTGACTTGAGGAGTAATGCATGTGGCAGGAAGTTTGACTCCATAATGGAAGGGAGAAGGGGCTAGTTTATAATATTCCATGTGAAAGCAGTGAAAAAGGTCACAAGCATACTCAGACTAAAAAATACAAATTTCTTTCTTGTTTTACAATACTTGGAGGCCAAGGAAATAACAAAAATAGCCTAATTTTGTCATTTCTAATTTATATTAAGGATGGATTTTACATGGGTTAAAATTTTAGGGTCACTACTAGTGAGGATTAGGTCATCAACATAAAGAATAACTATTATGATATGGCTTAATATTTTCTTGTTATAGACATTTGGTTCAAAATGACATTTAGAAAATCGAGTGTCAAGAAGAAATATTTCCATTTTGGCATACCAATCTCGAGGATCTTCCTTAATACTGTAAGGATATTTATTAAGGTGACATGCAAGGATAGTGTCATTTTAGATATAGCCATGATGTTTTTCTTGCAAATACCCATGTAATAAAGTGGATTTAGCATCCATATGATGGACCTCCCATTTATGTGAGGCAACAAGGGCTAGAACAAGGTGGATGGAATCCATTTTGGCTAAAGGGGAAAAGGTTTCAATATAGTCTATGCCTTCAACTTGAGAGAATCCTTTAGTAACTAGTTGGGTATTTGTGTTTTAACACTTCCATCTTATGCATCCTTGGTTCTATACACCCATTTAAATATAACAAGTTTCTTTCTTTCAGAAGAGCTACAAGATCCCAAATATAATTTTCCATTAAGGAAATATATTCTTCATTCATTGCTATGTCCCAATCTAGATGGCTTGAAGCTTCTACAAATATTTCTATATCACGAGCCTCTAAAACTTTATCCAAAAGAGAATAGGTTTGCTAAAAATATGAACGTGTCCAATGCTGATCTAAAGGATCACTAGAAAGATTACTAGTTGATTCTCATGTTCAATGGATCCATCTAGGCAGTGGTGGTATTGGAATAAGTTCATGTTCAATGGAATCATATGGAGGAAGGTAAGCATGTGGAGGTGGATTTTCATCCTCATTGTCATCATTTGAATAAGAACAAACCAGAATAGGAACAAAAGATGAATAAAATATGGAATAAAAGTTGAAGATGGCTCATGGGTCGAAGATGACACAACTGTCGAATTAGGAAAGCAAGCCAATATATTTTCATCAAATGTAATTTCTTCTAATAATAATTTCATTGGAATTAGGTTGAACAAGTCTGTAATCTTTGACATCTTCAGAATATAAAAAAAATGCAATTCTCACTTTTCAGTTGCAATTCTTTCCTTTTTTCATCAGGAATGTGAACCCATGCTATACTACCAAATACATGGAAGTGGCTTACATCTGGCTTAATGTTATTACATACTTCTTTTGTTGTTATATTTTTAAAATCTCTTGTGGGAGTGTGGTTTACTAAATAATTTTCACAATTGATGGCTTCTTCCCAATAATTAAGACTTAATCCCTTAGATTGGATCACATAATTAGTCATTTCTTTAATGCATGATTATTTATCTTGACAATGCCATTTTTTTGTGGTGTATATGGAACCATGTGTTTCATTTGAATTCCCCATGTAGTGCAGTAACTTGTAAATTTATTGTTCACATATTTCCCTCCATTATCTATTATTAACCTTTGAAGTTGATGTCTAGATTGATTTTATACAAGTGCCTTGTAGGCTAATGTTTTTTTTTAAACTTCACTCTTAAGTTTTAAGAAGTAAACCCAAGTTCATTTGGAGTAGTCATCAATGGAATTTAATGAATACTTGCACCCATAGAAGGAAGGAGATGAAACAAGACCACAAAACTCACTGTGAACAAGTTGCAAAGGGGTTGAGGTGTACAAAGAGGCATGTTTGTCAAAAAAAAATCGATGATGTTTCTTGAGAACACAACCAGCATAAAAACCATATCTACAAGAACCAAGAGGAAAACCAGTCACCATGTGTTGATTACATAGTTTTTGCAATGAGTTCTCAATTTAGATGACCAAGCCACTCGCGCAAAATTTTTCTCAAGTCATTGCTATGAGAAAAAACATTTGATGGAAAATATGATTACCCAAAGTTATCAAACTTGTACAACCTAGTAATATCATCAACAATTCTAGTTGTGAGGTGAAAATTCTAGACTTTACCTTCACCTAAATGAGTGATTTGATGCACAGATAAAAGGTTGCAGGTAAGACTTGGAAAAAATAAGACATCATTGAAATGACCATCATCTACTTGAACTATTATAGACCTTAAAATACTAAGAGATCTATCATCACCAACAATTTTTTTTTTGGTGTTACATTCATTTAGAGAAAAAATATGGCTTAATCCTTATCCATATGATAAGATGCTCCAGAATCAATGAGCCACTCATCAGAAGAAGAATTGAAATTTGCATTGAAGGAGAAACCAAAAGAGGAAAGTGCATGTCCATGAGAATAAGAGGTAGAAGGAGAAGAATAAATAATCATGATGTTCTTATTCATTGCTTATTCTAAGGCTTCGATATTTTAAAAACATTTAGACTCCACATGACCATATTTTCCACACCAGTTGCAATGTCTGCCAATATTCTTACTTTTGTATTTTTCTCCTTTGTCACCATTAGGAGCATAAGTTGGTTGAGAGGGTTTGGGACCCTTGTTTTACTTGTTGTGGCGAGGATGTTGCTTCTTGGTATTCTTGGATTTATCTTTTTGTGTCGGGCCAATCAGGCTTTTTTGGATGTATCAACAATGATGATCACTCAAATTTTCAAAACTTATCTTTCTCTCTAATCGAAGCATCACTGAATCAATCAAGAGTGAGATTTGGTAAGAACTTCCTAGAGCTTCATTGGTGGCATAAAAGGTAGATACAAAAACATAATATGCACTACCAATCTTAGCAAGAATAATATAGATGCATTGATCTTCTGTAATATCTATTTTGCAGTTTATACATAAAATTCTAAGTGTTTTGAACTTAAATAAATAATCTTCAATGAAAGGAAAATCATTGGGACTTAAATTCAATAGTTGATTTCTATCTAGTGGGTTCGAATAATATTGTGTTTACCAAACACAACTTCAATATTTTCCAAAGATTTATCTGAATCATAACATCCTTGAAGGTGAAACCTTAAATCAGGAGTGATGGCATTCTGATTAGTCCACATGATTCATCATTCTTATTATCCCATTTTTGTTTCTTTTCATCATCAGTGGGTGTTGGCAGCCAATTCACATTTTTCCATTTCCTTATAAGCTGCCTACACCTATGTTTTGCAAACATCAATTTTTCATCGAATTTTTAAATAGACGACATTTTTATTCTTTGCGACATTTGCACATTTACCTTCATTTTATTTTCACAATTGTAAGAGTGAAAACATAGTTTTTCGAAGTCGCATTAAAATCATTATCTGAACTGTCATTTTCTCTTGTGTCAATATGCCTATTGCGCTTACATTGCACTTATCATTATGTGGTTGGAAAAACTTTAGAACTGTACTCATTGAACAATGTTGTATTGATTGTGTGACTGGGTTTCATTGAGTTTGTATTGTATTGGCATTTGAATTTGCACTTTATTTGACCTATTTGATCATTGGTTCCACGAAAATACATAGGGTTTATGATTAAATCTCTCATGCATATCTTGTTAATATAATCCCTATGTTAAGCTTTTCATAACGATTGTTTGGTTGATTATATGAATACCCATTGGCACGTTGGTTAAACTATTGATTATATCAGCTAATACATTGGCGCACAATTGAGTTTGGTATTGATTTCAATTTGAATGTTGGTGGTTAAAAACTTTGGTATAACGTTGATTTTGCACGTTGGTTTATACACTTGCCATTTGATTTATTAGTCGGCCAAGTGATATGACTATTGAACTATGCTAAAATGGGTTGAACTACTATGTAAATCGGCGGTTGTACTTCGACAATTACTATTTTGCATGGCAGAGATAAGCTCCACCACCTTCGCACGCTGGCATTTATGCCTATCCCTTTTGCCCGTTCACTTCTGTTAGCTTGGGTAGTTTTGCTCCTGTGTGTGTTATGATCCAAACCCTCGGCTTACCATGTGCTCAGCTCCATGGCACCAGTCATGTGAATCGAGCCAAATGAAAACCAAGCCTTGTTAATGTTTGACAATGCTCGGAAAGATTTGGAGGACAACGGATGGCTCACCTTCGTGCAACGATTTGAGGGTTTTAATCTTTGTGTAGCATGACAGTTTGCCATGACTTTCGATGGATATAGAGCCAAGGTGGGTGATATACAGATTGAGATCGATGATAAGTTTATCAGCTCTGCTACGGGGCTACCTGCCTCGGGACAACATTGGTTTAAGAATTGTAAGGTCGAGGAGGTGCCATGGAAACTGTTGTTTCTCTCACGCAAAGTCACCTCATGTGACAGAGGTATGCCCATATATATGCTCAAACCGCGATGGCATGACCTATTAATGCTAGTCAAGCAGTTCGTGACCTGTGAAGGTCGATACAGGCTCATTTTTCTCTACCACCTGCGTTTGCTGATGATTTTTATAGGGTATCCTTTAAACATGCCTTTCTACTTTCAATGCAGCTTATATAAGATGTCGAAAATATTTAAAAGGCAGAAGGCTGACAATAGCCTGTTTCATCATGCGCTTATTAAGCTTATCATTTCTTATAATTTGAGTTTGCATGGTGATAGCTAGAGAAATTTCCTCGCTCGTAATGGTTTTGAGGATTTAGACCCTGTCCCGGTTGACAAGCCTATGGTAATTAAAACCAAGGCCGGGCCGCCTGTACCCTTACATGTCCTACTGCCTAAACCCTTGACCGACCCTAAGGTTGACTTACCAGACTTTGGAACTGACAAATCCGAGCCTACAAATAAACCTATGAGAAAAAAGACCAAGGAAAACCCTACTGCTAATGCCAAAGGAAAAAGGAATGCCTGTCTCATTTCAAGAATGGCTAGAAACAAGCCTAAACGCTCTGCTGAGTGAGACGCTATTGTCCTTAGTGAGGATTCGGATTCCAATGTGGAACAATTCTTAGCCAGCGAGTACCCTTACTCGCAGGGTTTATGCCTCGAACCACCTTACGATTTCATAACAAATCTTCCCCCCTGCCTAAGAAACAACCCTAGCTACCCTGGTATTAAGTTGCCTAACGAAACCCTCAGCCACATGTCGAAACCCTCGCCTGCTCTTTCAAACCCCACACAGTATTCCTGTAACCAATGCGATTTATGGTTGGAATGTTATTACATTGATGTTCCCATACTCCAATAAAATATCCAATCACTGGAAATCTGAATTGAGGTATTGACCAGCCATCGAGACCAACTCCAAGTAGATGATAAGAAACAGAAGACAAAAGGATCGATCCTTTTCAAAAACATTGAATCGGCTACGACAATTATCAACTCCAAATTGGCATGATAAGGTCATCTCATCGCTATATAGGTATGGATTTTAATATCGTTTTAGCTGTGTGAGTGGATAGATTAATGTAATGATTTGAATTCTGTTTTCAAATAGCTCTGTTTACATTTTGAAATGGATCTGTTATAATGTGTGTATCCTGTACATTGTTTCGTTTGCGAAAAATACAAAGAAATTTTGATTTGGTATATGATTTGATTATTCCCAGTATAGCCATCGATATATTTTGATTAGATTTGAATGGTTTTTGTTTAGATTTGATTGATAGGTTTTCCTGATTGAGTTAACGAAATTATTGGTTCACTTTCAGTTCAATTTGTTTTGTATCCATTCCGAACAAGAATTTTTTCACGATCAATTTAGAATGCGATTCGATTGGATTTGATTTCGTTATGATCCATATGTTGTGGTTGGTAAACGATTTTATTGAGTTTGGTTGTTACGATATGTTGTGTCATGTAATCTTCTTAGAACAAGAATGCAACTCTATTCAGTTTCAATTCAAAAGGAACGACTCTGTTTTTATAAAAACAATATGCTCATTCAAGTCTGTGCAAGTGCGCCCAAATCATGGAATGGAGTCGATTCATGGCAACTATGCTAAACCCCAGCCGATTGATTTGCTTGATTGGATTGTTGTTAGTTTGATTATTTAATGAGTTGGATTCTGATTATAATTGTTTCTCTGTTCGATTTAAAATTTGTAAAACGAATTGGTCAAATGCAGTTATAATTCATTTGACTGGAACGATTTTGATCAAAGTCAATCGATATTGTTTGCCCACTGTGAATTAACAAACGACCGGATATCTATTACGAACTCTGTTACTAATTGATTGATCTCATTACGATTTCGTTTGCAGACAGTTACGCGCCAGTTTTGGTTTAATTCGCTTATGGTATAAATCGGTTGCTATGCCATTACAACTGTAACGATTGGAAAATGATTTTGTTTGAATTCGGTCGTATTTCTTGCTTAACCATTACTTACAATTTGTTTGATTATATCGGTTTCAATTGAATGTCAAACGATTTTACAACTGTTGGATTCGATTGGTTGTGAAACGATTATAGTGCAGTTCCATATGATTTTGTCACCCGACTTTGTGATAACAAACAAAACAGAGTATGCCTATATCTGTAGTCACTTAATTGATTTGGATCCTGTTTTATTTAGAATGGCATAGAAAACTCAAATTAAATGATTTGTTTTCAAATGGAAATTGGATGTCAATTTAATGGAATTCTTTAAAAGATTTTCAATTAATTTTAATGTTGATTATGTGTCTTATTTAGACTAGCTACAGAATCAGAGGATTCTGTAGCTAGGTCTATAGATTTAGATTTTTATTATTTTCTTTAACAAATATCATTCTAACTTGTTCATTTTTGGTCCTTTTCAGGTGAATTCGAATTGCATTTGATTTGATGGACAATTTAGAGGATATTTGTGTTTCTAGTTTTATTGAAGTTTCCTAGTTTAGTTGAACTTGGGAAATCTTCCCAGATTTTATGTAAACCGTTTTGTAACTTCCACAGGGAAGTTTTACCCTGTGGAAAAACTTATAAATACTTATTATTTTTGTAATAAGGATCATCCTTGCTTGTGGGATAACTAGGATTATGGATATCTAATACAAACTGAGACAAAAGTTGATGTTCTGCTATAGCTTTCGCTTTCATAATATCAATCTTTTGTTTCATGTTTATGCTTATCAATTTGCATTTGATTAGTGACTACTTTAGCTCTCATATTCTTTTTCAGAATGATATGATTCAATTAATAAGATCCATGTCTGATTTCTTTCACTAAGTTAAAAATACAACAGTTACTTGGTTCAGTTTTTGAATGACAGATTTCTCTTCTTCATCAATTGAATTATTTTGTATAAGTCTTTGCATACGGGTTTATCTAATTGTAAAGATTTATAAATTATAAGATTGTTGTTGTTTTTATGTCTTGTTTGTCCTGTAAACAAACTCGAAGAGCACTGCAGACTATCATTTATGAGAAGCTTCTGGGTTATTCGGTGCGGGTTTCCTCCCTCCGATCAACTTCAAAGATTATCATACACAGGACAAATCTGGAGCGTTTCCAGGTCAGTTTGTCATTTATTTGTTTAGTATAATATGTGTAGTTTGGTTAGATATATGTTTTAGTTTAGATTAGTAATTAGAATTCATGTATTAGTAGTTTAGTTTAGTTAGTTTATGTTTTGTTTCTTGTTTATAAAAATACAAAATCAACAAAAAATGTCTTTTACTGTCTTAGGGCAGAATATAAACGAATTTTTCAGGTTTTATTTAAATCTATGAATTGTAGATATTGTACATTTTGTGAATAAGTTATATTTCAGTTAGTATTTAGATAGTTAGTTAGAGTTAGTATAGTATTAGTTAGTAGATTGTATATATAATAGTTAGGTTAGTTAGTTTGTTTTAATAGTTAGTTTTTAGATTAGTTTACTAGTTTGTTTTATTTGTTTGTTTGTTATTTTAGTTTGTTTTATTTAGTTTTAGTTAGATTAGTTAGTTTAGATTAGTTTTATTGTTTGTTTTCTTAGGACCTTAGATCGGCTAACGGAGCCGCTAAACCCATCAGGGTGGTTCATCCCAAACGACTTGGGTTATTAGACAACCCCGGACCGGTTCCACTCTCTCAGTTGACGGACGGTCGATTTCTCCCATCAACAAATGACACTAGAAGGAGGGCCGACTGATAAGATGGCCTTGTAAGAGCCTTTATTTTAAATGTATTCAATTTCCCCCATGGCTCCCCAAATCACTGTGTTGGAACATGCTTTCAACTTCTCTTTACCCAATGTTCCCAACGAGATAGTCTCATGCTTGTCCAAACTCACCTTTGATGGTGTTGGCGTTCGGAAGTCCCTCCTAGATTGCTAGCAGGAGCAGAGCCCGAAGCCCATCAGATTTAATGTCACGATTTGTTTAAAGGGTGATCGAATGGAGAAAATATGTTAAGGTCCTAACCCGCACATGGGTAGATTAATGTATTCGGATGTAATAAAGGTCAATATTAATAAGACCTTTCAATAAAAGAGAATTAGGCGGATGTAAGAAG
>JZKD02S1688412.1:404625-421748 GCA_000966675.3 Picea glauca | reverse complement strand
GGGGGGGGGGGGGTGTCTGGAATTAAACCTCGACTGAATATTTGGGCGCATGAAATCTAGACGTCTAGATCATCCTTCCATTTAGAATGGCGCGTTCTTTGCACAAAAACACTCCTTTACATGTTTATGTGATAACATTAGGCTCCATGGGGGATAGAGTCCTTCCTGCGAGGCTCTATGAAAACTTATGCAACTTCAGTGCCCTGTTGTTGGGATATGGAGTCATTTATTGAAATCGAAAAATGAACAGGAAAACAATACTTACAAAATCAGAAGAGCCACTTAAGGCTGAAATAAAGAACTTCTTTAGAAAATTCCCATTTACAGGGCCAACAAAAATTTCCTCGCCCTCCAAATCTTGCAACCTGTAGGTATTGTTTAAAAATACCTCAGATACTTTGAAGGGCCCAATCCAGAGGGCTTCAATTTTTTTGTATTTTCCTCTGTCCTGCCTGGGTGCATCCCACTTAAGCACTAGATCTCCCAGTGCAAATTCCTCCTTTCTCGCCTTTCTTTCAAAGGTCTGCTTGATCTTCTACTAATGATCATAAGCTCTATCCACCACCTTCTCTCTAGTTTGTTGGACCTCCACCAATTGATGAATTCTTTTGATCATATCATCAGGCTCTCCTTGACACTCCTGAAATAATTTTTCTACGGGAAGATCTAGCTAAGAGGGAAAAATAACTTTTGTCCCATAAACAAGTTGGAAAGGGGAGATGCCTAGGGATCTCTTTGTTGTCACACAATCATCTGACAAAGCAAATTTGAGTTTTGAATCCCAGGCTTTCTTATTGTCTTCTAACAATATTTTAATGAGATTGAGCAGACTCTTGTTAGAATATTCTGCCAGTCCACTGCATTGGGGATAGTAAGGAGTGGAGTGAATAAGTGAAATCCCAATCTGCTCACAGAACTTGATCAAAGGTTCAGACATGAAGGATGTAGTATTGTCAGTAATGATTCTGTTTGGAAAACAAAACCTTGTTATGATATCCTCCAGGAAACTGATTATTACCTTGTGTGAAGCACTTTTGGTGGGGATGGCTTATATCCACTTGGAGAAATAATATGTTGTAGTTAAGATCCACCTATTCTGACTGCTTGAAGCATGATGAATCTCCCCAATGAGGTCCAATCCCCATTGTTGAAAAGATCTTGATGCTACTACAGGTTTCAAAGGAAAGTATTTGAGCTGTTGCTTTCTTGAAAACTTTTGACACTTGATGCAGGCTCTGATCTCTCTACAGACGTCAGTGAATAAAGTGGGCCAGTAGTACCCATCCTTGAGAATTTTTTAGGCTGTAGTCTTCCAGAAATGATGTCTCCCACATAAGCTATAGTGAAATTCAAGAGTAATTATTTGGGCCTCATGTGGATCCAGACATCTCAAAAGCACTGCCAGGGGGTCTTTCCAATATAAGACATGTTCAATAAGGAAATATCTGATTGCTTTGAGTTTTAAAGCTCTTTCCTTTCTTTTTCCTATTCCACCAGGAGACTTTAATTCTTGCAGAAAATATATAATGTCTCCATAGCAAGTGCATTATGCTAGAGGTAAGCTATCCTGAGAGCTTGTTGATCAACACAGTAATTGTTAATGAAGTTAACCCCCAAGGCTTTATAATTGGATTCTACCAATAGCTTGGCTAAACCTTGACCTTTAACCAGCTTGGTAGGTTTTATTTCCAGATCAAACTCAAGGATTTTGGCAGTCCATTTGATCCTCTTTCCATCTATGTCAGGTTAAATAAGAATGCCCTTCACAGAAGTTGAAGGAACATATGCAATGACCTTTGAGTGCAAGACATAGACTCTAAAATCTTTGAGAGATTTTACTAAGGCATGGGCCTGATTTTCCATAATGTCATACATGATCTCAACATCCCTTAGGGCTTTGATGAAAAAGGAGATAGGCTTCTCAAGCCCTGCATCATTCTTCTGTAATATAACAACAACCATTGTATCAAAGGAAGCAAAAGAAAAGATCAGGAAATCCTTGGAATAATTAGGACTAATAAGCACAGGTGCCTTAGTCAATGCATTATTTATTTGATCAAAGGATTCCTTGGGTTCAATAGTCCATTTTACTTCATTCCCCTTCCTGAGCATGGCTGTAATATGCTTCACCAACTCAACAAAATTTGAAACAAACCTCCTTAGAAAGTTAATCTTCCCTAGGAAAGACTGAACTTGCTTTCTAGACCTTGGGAGTGATAAGGTTTGGATTGCCTCCACCCTGTTGGGATCAATTCTCACTCCCTCAATAGATACTACATGCCCCAACAACTTTCCCTCCTTCATGGAAAAAAAATATTTTTTTGGATTTAAGGAAAGAGCAAACCTTCTGCACTTCAAGAAGACCTTATTTAGATGATGAAAATGTTCTTTATCAGATATGGAAAAGACTGTTATGTCATTTAGATAGATCACCACAAACTGATCATTTTCCCCAATGAAAGCTATGTCCATGGCTCGCTAAAATGTTGCCCCTGCATTCATTAATCCAAATGGCATTTTGGCATACATGAATGTGTCCCAAGGAGTGGTGAAGGTTGTTTTTTCTCTATCCTTAGGCAAGACTAATATCTGATTGTAGCCCAAAAATCCATCAATCATAGATATCCTTGATGCACCAGTTACTCTTTGTAATATATGTTCCATCTTTGGTAAAGGGTAATTGTCCTTCTTTGAGATCCTATTCAGATTTCTGAAATCGACACAAAGTCTAATTTCTCCACTTTTCTTCTTCACCGGGACCAGATTGGCCACTCATTTGGAATATCTCAAAGGGACTATGATTTTGGCATCCAACAACTTATTTAATTCTCTCTCTATGATAGGAAGCAACATAGTATTGATCTGTCTTAGCTTCTACCTAAATGGCTTGGCCTCATCTTTCAGGGGAATATTATGCTCAATGAAAGATATGTCATAAGTCTTGATATCTTCATAGGTCCAAGAAAAAATGTCATCGAATTCCCTCAATAGTTTAACATACTCAACCCTATGCTCTCTTGTCAAGCTACTTGACAGCTTGACAAACTTTGGCTCCTCCTCTTTGCCGATGTTACACTGAGATGTATCAACATTATCTTTTGACATTTGGACCTTTACTGCCACATCATTTCTATAAAAAATCCTTTCCAAAGGAACCAGTCCCTTTGGAATGTGATTGCTAGCCAGCTAAACATTATGATGGTCAACAATATTGTTCTGAATATTATCAGTATAAGGGTCAACTTCAAAAGTAAGGTCTTGATCAATGTGAAATGTTGAAAACTCCTCAACAGTCTCTAGGAATTTTTTGATTTAAAGATTATCCTTAAAAACCTTCCAATGCTTGACATTTTCAGGTATGGAGGGCTTGTATCTTACTTTTGTATCATACCTAAGATTAGGTGGTAGAGGGACTTTGAAACTGCTCGTTGAAGTAGCCAGTGAATTAGCCACAGTGTTTTCTCCTCTTGGAATAAATGATATATTTAAAGCTAGGAAAAAACTGTCAATGAGGTCCTAGGATTCATTTCTGTAACTCCTAAGACAAGGGTGCTTAGCCTCATAAAAATGTTTGATCTACTGAATGATCAGCTCAGCATCACCAAACAAATACATTTCTTTAATCCCCATGTCCTTTGCAGCCCTCAAGCCCAAAGCAAGATCTTCATACTCTGCCACATTATTGGTAGCTTCAAACTCTAACTTGTATGAAAGAGATATAGTTTCCTAAGCAAGGGAAACAAAAACTATCCTAGCACCAACACCATCGTTAGAAGAAGCTCCATCAAAGAACATTTTCCATATAGAAGTAAGTGGGTAATAATCTTCATGGGAGATGATTGGTTTCTTTCTGAGTTGAAGAGGAGCCTCAGGGGTGTTGGTGAGATGCAACAAGCTAGATCCCAAATTAGTATCAAGGGAAAAAATAGGATGGTTGGTGGGGTCTTCCTCATCACTAAAAATGTAAGCTAGTTGAGCTTTTATGTACAATATTCTATGTTCCCCTCCAAAGACTAGGATGGTAGTGTATGTTAGATCCATATGTAATTTTCCCCCAAGCTTCTTAATCCAAGATCTTGACAATAGCATGCCAAACATGGGAGGAACATCAGCTACCACAATGTCCATGACCACACTTTTCATGGGAAACTAAAACAAGGTTACCACTAGGTATTTGATGAATCTAATACATTGCACCCTGCTTGAATCGAAAGAGTGAAAATCATGATAGGCCTATGTTACTTCCAGCCTGAGCTCTTCCATAATTTTTTTGGGCATGAGGTTATGGGAAGCCCCTAAATCCATCAGAAAATTATGCAGCACCTTATCATGTATGTTCAGGGATGTGTAGAAGGGAGGGGATGAATCCTCTCTATCTTCTACCATAGCGCCTAATATGACTACGGGATTTTCATCTTAGAGATTCACTGAGTCTGTGTAAAGCTGAGGTGGCTCAGACTGCAATAGTTTAGAGAGGGACCTTTTGTAATCATCATGTTTGAATAGTTTTGAAAGGGGAATAGGGATTCTGATTTTTTGGATTTCATGCTCAAAGTTAAAGGAGGAAGGAAGCTTCAGAATTTCTCTCACCTCTAGGACAGGGTCTTTGGCTATCGACAAGGGATTTTGATTTTTCTTTTCCTTTGGAGTGTTTGTTGCAGGCTTAGTAGGCTTTTCTGTTATGAGAGGTTGATCAAGGATGTCAGAATTCCCTTCTTTTTTTTTTGACATGAGGTTATATTTATTGGGAATGCTACTGTCTCTTCCCCCTTTACTTAGCTCATTTATTTGACTGTTCATGAGGGATTCTTCATATCCAAATTGAGTCAAATGGGGAAAAGGGGAGGTGTCTTCAATACAGTGAATTTCAGGGTCTGACTCCTCTTCCTCCTT
This sequence comes from Picea glauca, assembly GCA_000966675.3. NCBI lineage: Eukaryota > Viridiplantae > Streptophyta > Pinopsida > Pinales > Pinaceae > Picea > Picea glauca. The sequence goes on along the minus strand of JZKD02S1688412.1, from coordinate 416,855 downwards.
CTCTTCATCATCAACCAGGTTGTTTTGGAGAGGGGTTTGAATTCTCTGATCATCCCTATATTTTTTCCTTTGTTCCCTTGGTATAATCTGAGGAGCATGGTTGTTCTTCCTTCTGAATTTTCCTTTTTTATCAAATTCTTGGAGATTTCTGTATGTCTGCCTCCCCTCCATTTTAATTTTATCCATCTCTGTAGATAGAGACTTGACCATCTTGGTTAACTCATATACTTGAGGGTGAGCTATAGAACAACCAGAGGTTGAGGCCTCAGATCTCCCTCTTCCCTTGCCTATGTCATATTTTCCTCTGAGCTTATTAACTGCCAACACATTGGATTCTACTTCAAGGGATTCATCTTTCATATTAGCTAAGGAAGTAGCTCTTCTTTCTTTGAGAAGGAGGAAAAAGTTAGGGTCAAAGGCACTAACATAAGTGATTTTTGTAGAGTCTTATGATGGTTTTATTTCAGCAGGGATCTTGTTGTACATCTTATTGAACCTTTTGGAGAAGTCAGAGACAAACTCTCCTTCCTTTCTCTTCAAGGACCCAAACACTGTCATATAATACATGAAGTCTTTCTTATATCCCCATTGTCTCAAGAAGGCATTATCTAGAGCTTCAATCCCAACAATAGATCCAGGGGTCAATCCCCTAAACTATTTCCTAACCTCACCATCTAGGATCTAGACGAAGACTCTCATCCAGACATCTTCATTTTATATGTTCAAGTTGTTTGTGTAACTATAGAAGGTAGCAAGGTGTTCTTTAGTACTTATGTCCCCCTCCCTAGTGAACTTAGGCATATACCTCAAATAATCTCGAGCAGGGAGAGGATTCATTGGTTGAGGTAGGACCATAGGGGCATACCTTGCAGCCACTATGTCATCAATTATGTTTACAGGGAGATGAGCACCTACCATAGGGATATTAGGTGGAGGAGAACTAGGAGTAGAAGGAGTTCGAACAGGGGAAGCTAGAACTGATCTTGTAGGAGGAAAAGGAAACAACAAAGGATTTGAAGAGAAGGTTACTGGGATAGAGGGAACAAAGGTTGGTTTGGGCACAATAGTAGCAACAGTAATAGAAGGAGGGATGGAAAATCCTAGGATAGGGAAATGTTTTGAATTCCAATGTCTAGACCAAGTTGCAACATCAGGGGAAATAGGAGTGACAAATCTCTCTCCCTCTAATATAAGACCAGGAGGAGGAAACTCAATAGGAACACTCCCAAAATTTAACACATGAGAAAATCCAACAAGAGGTCTAATAGGAAAATGAGAAGCAGATATCAGAGTTTCTAACAGAAGGTAATGAGAACTATTAGAAATACCTGGTTCAATAGTTGAAGCTCCTTCTCAAAGGGCCTTTCCCTTTCTGATAAGTTTCTCTAGATCTGCTTCTGGTGTTGTCAAGAGCAACTAAGAGGTATACCTCATGCATTTTCTTCTAGAAGCCACAAATGAAACAATAGATTCTCCATAGTGGAGTCATCACAATGGAGTCACCAGGTGCATAGTAGAAATCTTGTTAGCCTCTGATGCCTGATGCACCTTCAGAATCAGAGGCTCAATGTCATTCAATCCTAGGGAAAATATTCAACTTCGTCCCCAACAATGGTGCCAGAAATGTTGGCACCAGAAGTCACTCCTGGATTGCAGCAGGAGTAATCCTGATACCCATCATTTTTACATGTCACGATAATGAATGGGGGTGGTCGAATGGGCGCAGACCTAGGAGAATATAGTTTTAACTCATAAAACTAGGCCAGGCATGCACGAGTAGGTGAGGTCCCGATCTAACTTCAGTCAGTAAGTTGAGCTTAAAATGAGTAGAGGGAAGACTTGGTGAGAAAGATGAACAAGACTACTATGGGCATCGGGCCTTCCAGCAACTTGTAGAAGAAAAAAAAGACCCTAAAAATGTGCCTAAGTGACATAGTCACAACAACGCAGTGATCAAACCTACATCACAATGTTGCTGCAACAACTCAACTGGATCCTCGAATTTTGAGTTACTCAGTGTAAGAAGGAAAAGATAACATAGGAAACTAATTTAAAACTAGTAAAAATATTGTCATGATCAAACATACATCACAACAACACAATCACCCCCGATTAGATCTTTCAATTTCGGGTGTCTTAAAGAAGTGTTTACAGAGATATGGAAAGAAGTTGACTTTCATTAAACATAAAGTCTCACATACAAATGCATAACCAAGAAAACTAGTGCTTCACTAAACTTTTACAATCGGGAGCCTATGTCAACCATCGAAACTAACAAAAATGGAAAAAACGCCTCTATATACTTGGAATTGGCTCAATTGTTGAAGACGTGATCATGACATGAGTTTAATGCTTTGCGTTGATGAGTTTCCCTATCAGATTGTGCATGCAGATGATGGTTAGACTTCCCATGCAGTTGGTTGTTAGACACAATCTATGTCAGGCTGGACTGATAGTCTGCCTCTGCACTTATCCTTTTCCGACCTTCTATTTATGGAAGGAGACGATGTTCAACCACAACCACCTGCTACGATAATTGATTTCTTGGGATCATACTAGAATGAGTTAAACTTGGCACCTAGAGGACACGGGGGCCACTTTCTGCCTTTTGGAACTGAGTTGGACCTTCATAGAGGGACTCGACAATTGATCGTGAATGAGGCCTTGACGAGGTGATGGTGTGAGTAAATTGGTCAAAGGTGGCCAGGTGGAGGGGACACTGAGGCTGGGAAGAAGACGTGGGGGTATGTGATTGACCAAGGGGGAAAACACTTCACTAAGATGGGTGACCTAGAGGAGGAGAAATAGGTGTCAGAAGATAAGAGAGACAAAGAGAGAAGTACATGATGCAGGGATGAGTGGAGGACAGGTGCAAGGCTGTGGATGGTGGGAGGGGAGCGAGGATGTGACAGGGGGAGGGAGAGAGGTTGGGTGGAAGACACATGTCAGAATGAGGTGAAGGTAGTAAACAGGGGAGGTAAGTGGTAAGAAGATTTAGGGGTATCCCATTCCCTAAGAGAACATCACGTCAATGGGGTCCCATGCTGTCCAACCACCCATATTAGACCCCCCCCCCCCCATTAAAGGTAGAACAAAAAGGGGGGGCCAAAATCAATCCCCACCCACCAATCCAAGCACCCCAAAATGAGCCCACCAGACCTAAGCTTCTTTCAAACGGACCCCCCCCCCCCCCCCCCCCCTTAAAAAAAAAAAAAACCGGGGGGGGGGTGTCCGGAATTAAACCTCGACCAAAGATCTGGGCACGCAAACTCTAGCTATCCATATCAGCCTACCCTTTAGAATGGTGCACCTTCGCACTGAAACTTAGGGTAAGTGGGTTTTTCAACCCACTTCTTTCCATTCTTTTCACCAAAACACCTATTTACATGTTTATGTGATAACAAGAAGCATAGGTTGCAAGATTGATTTTTATTTCATGAGGAATTGCACAAGGGTATTTTTCATGAGTTAGAAAGAAAGTTGCAGATCAAGAACTAGGCATTGGCACCATCAACATCAATCCATGAATATTGGTAGGTTGAGAATGTAAAGTCTCCAATGGAAAAGGGACTACCTCTTTTGAAAGGCATGATTGAGAAATAAGGCTCCTCATATTATTATTCTTCTTGTCAAGATGGAGAATGCTTGAGGGTCGCTGAAGCAAGGAGAAATTCAGATAAAGAAGTCCTTCGTAAATAGTTAGTTCTACATTTCATTTTAGAGAAAGGTAACATGTGTAAGACATCTCCAGAGGAAGATGTGCATTCCACAGAAGAAGGAAATAATACTTTTACCACTGGTGAATGGTCTAAATATCCATGTGCTTCTTGTGGAACTAGTAACCATGATGTGGAGAAGTTTTGAAGAAGACAGTATGTGAAAGTAAATCGATCCAAGAAGAAGGCTAAAGGTAAATATTATTTCTCAAAAGAGATAAAAAGGGGGAATGATAAAAAGGCATCGTGGTTCCAAAATGGGAACAAGACACTCTTCTCTTATTGTGGTAAGAGTGGACATCAGATTGAGAAGTGTTGGATACTTTACCCACACTTATGTCTAAATAAGAACATAAAATATGTAAAGGAACTTGAAATAATAAAATCACCAACTCCATATGAAGTGAATAGTCTCACTGAAAGGTTTGGGAAATATTACTTCCTTATGGCTAGTCTTGGAAAAGTGATATATGAATACATCGAGGAATGGTTCATGGAAAATGGCTTATCTCACCACATGACCAGGATGAGATCGGTATTTTTAAATTTCTCAAAGTTTGACACATATTTCTATGTAGGAAGTGTAACCAACACCAAACAAGCAATAAGAGGGTATGGATATGTAATATTCTAGCTCACGTCAAGAGGATTTATGGGAATAGAAATTATGTTGTATGTTCCAAAATTAAAGGTAAACCTACTCTTAGTTGTCACATTTGACGATGAAGGCTATGTTGTCACATTCCATAATGGCCAGGTACTTGTGTATTCAAGGGAAGTTGATCCAAACACGGAAATAGTTCTTGGTATTTGCAAGGAGAGATTATATAGGTTACTGGGAAGGATATAGTTTGGTATAATGGTTTCTTAGATTCAACATCAGATTCAATGTCAGATTCAACATAGATGTTAGAGGTCGAAAGTTATGAGACTCCTCCCAATACAATGGGAAGAATGAGTCTATAAATAAACCATATAAAAATTTCATTGTAAATATGTAAATGTAATATGCATATGTAGATTTAATACCCCTACGCCGAACCCCAAATCTAAATGTAAATACAAATGTACTTAGGTTGGTGAATTGGTATGTAGAAAGGACGATATATCTGTAATATAAAAGTAAATGTATTCACATGAAAATATTAATGGAAAACACATGATTGTGGCAGACCAACCATGTAAAAGCGTATGGGGGAATAAAATCCATTAGTTAGGGAAATGGGACTAAAATTAAAGGATAAGGGGCTAAGTGTTATAACCCTAATTTGCACCATGCATGCATACCTGGAATCAGGCCATCTTACTTGCCATTTTTTCCAAGCTATCACTGAAAGCTCTTCTTAAAAAACACTTTTTTTGAAGATGTACGTGCCCTGCACCATTACTTCCCACATATGTACGCTTTCTACACCACTACATCTCGTGTACGTATGCTATTTAAACCATTACAGCCCGCCTATACCCACAAAAGTTTCAAAAAATTAAAAGTTGCAAGGGAATACAGGATTTTGGGTAGTTTCCTAACCAACTGACCGCCCGTAGCCCATCACCCAACCGAATAACTATCTTTTTGGCATATAAAAGAAGGTGTTGGGGTTCCATTCAAGGAAGAAGCATGAAATAAGTGAAACTCTACCCATTTCATAGTCCCCCCTTTCCCCAAGAATTTACAGCCACATTGTGAGTTTTGAGCCAGAATTCCTTATTCTAGCGTTTTTCCTCCATTACTAGCCTAATCCAGTTCCTAGAAAGAGCCGAAGAGGGGAAATATGCATGGAAGTAGTTGGAGCTTGGTGAAGAGGATCCCAGGACCGAGTTTGAGGAGCAGTCATCGATCTCATTTTGTAAGTGACTTTGTGAGATTAATATAAAGAAGTACTTTTTCCATCCTGCCACATGATGTGTTCAACGTTGATATTTGATTAATATTTTATTATGACATCTAACCCATTAATTCATATATAGAATGTATAGTTCTTATACATTTTAGTTTTTGTCTTTTGTTTTATGGACGTGTCATTTTTTATGTCAAATTTTTCAGTGTGGCAGATGTCAAGTGAATTGGATGTGTTCATTGGATTCGAAGATGGTGCTAGCCGACACACTTTGAGGCTTGCTTTTGCAACTTGGGTGATCTTCACACCTCAAGGCCAGTTTTTATATTCTAGAGGTATCTGTTTAATTAACACCACAAATAACGTCGTCAAATATAGTGTAGTAATAGAGTTGCTTCATGAAGCCTTGTCGCATGGTATCTCTTACCTTCGGGTTTACTTAGATGCACAATTGATTGTGTCCCAGTTAAATGGGGTTTACCGCATTTATGATCCTACTCTACATGGACGATTCCTTAGGGTACTTCTCTTAGAACGTTGTTTTGATTACATTACATATATCCATTTTCCTAGGATATTAAATCAAATGACAGATACTATAGCTAATCAAGTATTAGACTGGCATATTGCACACACGTAAGAAAAATAACACACATACACATGTAAATACAATTGTAAATAAATGTAATCCATAAGACATAAAAAGATGTAAATACGCATAGATATATCAAAAGTATCAAAGTACATAGGTGGGTGCAAGTGCCTCAAAAATATATCTAGTATACATCACGAGGATTATGCCCTCAAAAATATACAAAAATTTCCCTCGGCATGTAAGTAGTCCATCCTAAGCTAAGGACGGGGCCTGTTGGCCCTATTGTAGTGAACCACGACATTCTCCAAATGCCAGAAGAGTTGGACTCAAGTCCATTTCACCCCAACTACATGAGGTTTCATCGATGGAGGTAGATCCTCGATCTCTTCCATAGGGACTGCGTGAGTGAACGTGGTGAGGTTCCGCTCCACCCGTCTCAAAACTCTCTCAGCCTCTCCGGCTAGAGGTCCCCCTGCTACTGTTGTTGGTCCGACAGCTGCGATTGGTCCTGCATTTGGTCGAGGACGCCTCCTGGTCCTCAATAATTCTACTGGACGCACTGGTCCCACATCTGTATATAACAGATACATAGTTGTTAGATACTCTAGTACGCATAAAAAATGATATATATAAAGAAATAAAAATTAAATAAGAATTAAAAAAAAGAAAGATACCTATCTCTCCTCATTCTGCTCCGAGAGGTATGGGCATATCAGGATCCCTAGAGAAGTTGATCCTGGCATAGGGGTAGTCCTCTATAGCCAGAATCTGCCGAGACCACGAGTCAAAAAAAGCATCGTTGAAGGCCTCAATGGTCCTCCCTCCCCCCTGTCGTGGCAACAACACCGCCCATATGAAAACTACTGGGAGAGAGGCCATGTGCCCCCATACTGTCTCTCATGGATTGAGACTGGGTACCCTCTCGAAGAAAAATGAACATAGAACAGTCATGAACCCAAAGTTTTTGTTATTTCGCACATGATACTCTGTCAATTGTCTCTTCATGCAATCCAGCATGGTTGTGCTCCAGTCGAACACTTATGCATTTAAGCACTATACCGCAAAATGCATGTGTGCCTTGAAGGCCTGATATAAGGCCGTGGATCCAGTGATCCGCCCAATAATTAAAACTATCACTTTCAGTGATAGGTTAGCAATCTTGTGGATCAACACCTAAGAACCCACTTTATCTGTGTCGGCCTCGCAGTATAGCCTGATCAATTTGCCTATGTTGTGAGGCCCAGGAGGAAAAACATGAAGGCTGATTAGTTTTCCTCTCCTTGAGAGGCCAATCAGAAAATAAATATCCTCAGTTGTTGGAGTCAATGACTGTCCCTCGAGCATAAATGCCTCAACGTCTGGGTGCCAGTAATCTACCAAGGCGTTCAGCAGCCTGGGTTGTGCCCTCATGAGTGGACATTGGAAGAATTTCAACAACCCGCATTGTGATAACATGATGAGAGAAACATGGTCTTCTGCGACCAAAGAATCAATGTCTTCATGCTCCCTTTCTCTCCAATGGACATACACCCTACAAAGTGACAAGCTCAAAAGAGAGTTACACTCTTGCTTTTCAAATTTTCCATGTGTTTGAGGGTGTACTCTGGATGTGTTGAGCACAAACATGTATGCACGCGGGCATGTTGTGTTCTTCCCATAGGCATACATGTGTTTTCCTTGGACAACCCATGTACTTGCAGAGCCTCACCCTTTTTAAGAGTGTGCGCCCCGCAAAAAAACTAAAATGAACAAAAAGGGAAGTATTAAATTGCAAGAGGCATTGATTTATACTTACTTGGTCTGAGAGGAAGTTCATTTCGTCCACTGAAGCTCTCGGAATCAACTTTTTTAAAAAAGGGGTGTTTTTGGATTTTTGGTCAATTCTCAATTTGCAATGGTGATAATGAGTTGCCAAGCTTCTATTTATAGAATTTTTTTTCCCTTTTTGTCATTTTTTGAATGCTTTTGTCATTTTTTCTGGCTTGAAAATCATTTAGTATGGTTCTTGAGTCTCTCATTGGATGTTATGACATACTCCACTTTTGGTTTGGGAAATGTTTGGAGTGATGGGTCACTTTCTAAGGTCCTTTGGTAAAAAAAAAATTCCAACTATTGCATTTAAGTTAGGATTCCACCTCCACTTGTTGCACCTTGTTGTCTTTTTCTCTTTACCATAGGATCGACCCCATTGAATTGTGACACAGAACCATCATTGCTTCTCTAGAAGTGTCATAATTTAGTGGTAGAGCCTTCCCTCACATGGATTCCCTAGGTAGATCCTGGTTGCATTTTGGTGTCCATGTCATCACTAATGACCATAGGCTCGGGAGTCCTTTTAGTCTTTCTTTGATTATGAGTTTGAGCCTTAACATATCTGATATATTATCACTTTTGGCCTCACACTAGGGACTCCCAAAAAAACAAACAGGTCTTCTTTTAAGCCCTTTTTAGACCCTCTAAACATGAAAAGATTAACGAGCGATCTTATTGCCCTTTGCCCTCACTAAACTAAAAATTGAAGGCACGTCTATCTGGCAGTAGTTTACCCCTTTTTCGGTCTGGATGGTCAATTGTACGAATAAAGGTATACTCTAGCAACTTTGGTTCACTAGAAGAGTATTCTTAGGTATAAGTTTAACCCTTTTTCAGGCCCGAGGGACTAAATTTATGAAAAAGGAACCCCCAGGGAGTCCATATTTAAGCTCTTTTCAGACTCCCTAAAAGTGAAAATATTGTTGAGTGAGCTTGTTTATCCACACTCGTTAAATCAGTCCATAAGAGAATCCATTACAGAGTCCATAGTTAAGCTCTTTTCAAACTCCTTAAAATTGAAAAGAATGTCGAGTGATCTTGTCTTTGTCACACTCGTTAAAATGGTTTTGAATAGACATCTTTTCGGTGCTAATTTATCCCTTTTTCGAGCCAACTAGACTATCTTCGAAAAAGGTACCCCAATGGAGTCTTCTTTTGCGCTTTTTAAGAGTCTCTAAAAATGAAAAACCACCGAGTTTACCTTCTCTGGGCTCGTTTAAAATTACATTGAAGGAAGTTATCATTGTGTCCTATTAATCTCATTTGAATTCTTGCATCTTTGGCCTAATGTCGGCTTCATGTTGCTCTCAACCGAACCTTTGAAGCATGCCTTATACGCAAGCCTTGAGGCACTTTTCCTTTTTGTCTTGACACCTTGAACCATGGAGGAATTTTCCCGAGTGTCCTTTCCCTGCACATGTATCCTTGCTATGAGCATTAGGGTGTTCCTTGTGCTTAGAACTAGTATTCTTGTGACACTCGTTCCTCCTTTGTAAAGTAGCATTCTTTTATTTTTTTTCAAGCTTTCAAAATATTGAAAAAGACAAAAAAATCAAATATACCCCAAAAAGAGGATGGGAAAAGTATTTTCTTTTTATTGTAGCATAATGAGTCGCCCTTGGAAAAAGCACATCCTTCTGTTTGTTCATCAATATTTGGGATTTAATATGACCTTAGGAAGTTGTTCTCATAACATAGAGTTGTGTCCTCCTCTGTTTGGTTATCCTTCCAAACATATGGAGAGTTTGTGTTGCCTCCTGCATCGTGAACTTATGTCAATGTCATGTTGCATGAGTCTAATAATCAGTCATGCTATTGTCCAAGGAAAGTTTTACCCAACTTGATTCATCCTTTATGTAGTTTGTCTCTTGACCTCATTCCTGGCCATCCCAAAATTCCAATCAAAGTCTTTGTTCGAAATCAATGAAGTTCTCTCCCTGATCATTGAGATCCTCTTGTTTGTTCCTCGACAAGCCATCGAAGACCTCTGGGTAGTGAAGTCGTACATTCACATTACACTCGTACCTGAGTTTTGAAGATATTGAAGTTGTTTCTCGAGCTCTAAATACCTCATCTCTAGCCATTAGGCATCGTTAGCTTCTTGAATATGGATATTATACATGTATATATTTCAATTTTTAGATGTAGATCCATTGTGTACTGATCGTGGCTACACTTTATATAGTTATATGACATGGATATGCAATGTATGTGATTGGAATCCATGATTTATTTCATCCCGAGCATGGGTATGCCCGCCTTGGTGAGAGAATTGTTATTTTGTAGATGACACCTCCCGAACTCTGGTCCTAGGCTCACTCGCTTCATACGTTGGTAAAGATTTGTAATTTATTTCAGCCATAAGATGCTCTTCTGACCTCACTTATTAGGGGGCATATGTTATAACCCTAATTTTAACCATACATGCATAACTGGCATCAGGCCATCTTACTTGCCATTTTTTCCAAGCTATCACTAAAACTTCTTAAAAAACACTTTTTTTGAAGATGTATGCTCCCTGCACCATTACTGCTTGCGTATGTATGATTTCTGCACCACTACAGCTTGTGTACATATGCTATTTGGACCATTGCATCCCGTGTATACCCACAAAAGTTGCAAAAAATAAAAATTGCAAGGGAATACGGGCTTTTGGGTAGTTTCCTAACCAATTGACTGCCCATAGCCCGTAACCAAACCAAATAACTATATTTTTGGCATATAAAAGAAGGTTTTGGGGTCCCATTCAAGGAAGAAGCATGAAAGCAATGAAACTCTACCCATTTCATAATCCCCCATTTCCCCAAGAATTTGCAACCACATTGTGAGTTTTGAGCCAGAATTCCTTATTCTAGACTTTTTCCTCCATGACTAGCCTAATATAGTTCCTAGAAAGAGTCAAAGAGGAAAAAGATACATGGACTTAGTTAGAGCTTGCTGAAGAGGAGCCCAGTACCGGTTTTGAGGAGTAGTCGTCGATCTCATTTTTTAAGTGACTTTGTGAGATTAATATAAAGAAGTATTTTTTCCGTCCCAACACATGATCTGTTCAATCTTGTTATTTGATTTATATTTTATTATGACATCTAACCCATTATATTAATATTCCTTAAAGTATAAAGTATGGATAATTATTTTATCCTAAGTTATAAGGATGGTGACAAGTGGGACAAAGTAGCTTCTCAACATGATAAGTGTCAAATTGGGAACATGCATACATATAGTTGGGACTTAGTTCATTTTCCTAGAATTCCATCATATTTCACTCACATATTTCAATTGTCCTCTGGTACTTTCCGTTACTATCATTGTGCCTGTAACATACCCAAACCAATGCCATACCTATACCTGTACCTCTATGTTGTTGGGGAAAATCACCCTATGGACTAGCAAATAGAGTTCAGACTTTGCATGCAGATATGACCGAATAGAAATTACTTTCTACCTTCATCCCTAGATTTAAATCCCCTTTTCTTAGTAAATGCATAGAAAGATCAACCTACCTCATTCCTGGCGTTTGATGTCAATCCTTCGTTGTGCTTGATTACTTGTTCGCAATACTCCTTCCAAAGCTGACCTACATCCAAGACAAGCAACAACTATGCATGCATACTACTTATATACTAACGGGTTAGAAATGCAAAAATATACTGATCAAACTATAAACAGTTCATGAATTGGGATGGGAAAAGAATTCTCTTTATTACTTAGAATGAGTCAACTTACAAAAGTTGAGACCGACCACCACTTCTTGAACCTGATCCTGGGCTCCTCTTCTTCTGTCCTTCAACTGCTTTGCTTTGAATCTCCTTTGGCACAAGGAAAGGCTAAAGGGTTGGGACAATGGGAATACGTAAATGGGCACAGTTTCCTTGCTATATTTTTCCTCCTTCCAAATGGAACCCTTGCCCCTTCTTTTATAGGATAGAAGGAGCTAGGTATTTGGATGAACCCTCGTCCATGCATGACCGGGAGTTTCAGTTAACTCACCCATATCTTTTTGTTCCGTCGGAAACTTTCCTTTTTTCATGCTTTTGTCAATCCACGTGGGTTGTTTTGGGTCAGCCAGCGTGTACACACATGCAGTAATGGATTAGGGCACGTGGGCCTTTATACAAGAGGATTTTCAAAGAGTTATTCAATGGTGCTTTGGAAAAGAAGGGATATGAGTTGGCCTAATGCCAGGTAAGCATGTGTGGTGAAATTTAGGGTTATAACAGATGCCCCCTAATGTGTGAGGTCAGAAGAGCATCTGATGGCCGAAATACA
>JZKD02S1688412.1:382231-404575 GCA_000966675.3 Picea glauca | reverse complement strand
ATGGCCGAAATACATTACCAATCTTTACTGATGTGCTGAACGATTGAGCCCAAGGATCAGGAACCGAGAGGTGCCGTCTACAAAATAACAAATGTCTCACCGAGGCAGGCATGCCCATGCTCATGATAAAATAGAACCATGGATACCAATCAAATACACTGTAGATCCATTTCAAATAACTATAAAGAGTAGCCACGAACAATACACAATGGAGCTACATCTTGAAATCAGAAAGATATACATATAGAGTATCCATCTTCCAGAAGTTGATTCAGCCTGATGAATGGAGATGAGATCTTCAGAGCTTGAGCAACAACTTCAAAATCTTCAAAACTCAGGTAGGAGTGTAATATGAGTATACGACTGCACTACCCAGAGGTCTTCGACGGCTCATCGATTATGGACTTGTTAATCTTGATGATCAGACTGAAGGCTTCAATGATTTCGAACAAGGACTTGATTGGATGTTCAGTATGGTCGGGTATGAGGACAAGAGACATATTGCAAAAGGGACGACTCAGGCTTGGTGACAAACTTCCCTTGGATAATAGCACGACAAATGATGAGACTCAGGCATCATGTATGTTAATCATAAGTCTATGAAGTAGGAGGCAACGCAAACTCTCCATATGTTTAGAAGGATAACCAAACGGTGGAGGACACAACTCTATATAGCAAGAAAAAACTTCCTAAGTTCGTACTACATCCCATAGTCTGATGAACAAACGGACAGATGTGCTTTATCCAAGGGCGACTCATTATGTTGCCAATAAAGAAAATACTTTTCCCTTCCTCTTTTTGGGGTATATTTGATTTTTTTGTTCTTTTCAATAATTGTGGAAAAAGAATAAAGGAATAATATGTTACAAGGGAGGAATGAGTGTTGCAAACATACAAGCTCAAGGCACAAGGACAAGACTGATGCTCTAGGAAAATGATACTCGGGAAAAATCCTCCAGGAGCCAAAGGTGTTAAGATGCAGAATCAAACTGTTAAAAGGCTGGTATATAAGGTATGCAAACACAGTTAATAAAAACACACAATGGTAACATCCTTTAATGTAAGTTTAGCGAGCCCAAAGAAGGTAAGCTCGGTGGTTTTTCATATTTAGAGAGTCTGAAAAAACATAAAAGGAGACTCCATTGGGATATGTTTTTTGAAGATAGTCTAGTCGGTTCGAAAAAGGGTAAACTAGCATTGATTAGACATCCATTCAAAACCATTTTAAGGAGTGTGACAAGGACAAGATCACTCGGCCATTTTTTCATTTTTAAGGAGTCTGAAAAAATCTTAACTATGGACTCTGTCAGGAATATTCTTCTGGACCAATTTAATGAGTGTGAAAGAATAAGGTCACTCGACAATCTTTTCAATTTTAGGGAGTCTAAAAAGAGCTTAACTATGGACTCCATGGGGGTTCCTTCTTCATAATTTTAGTCCCTCAGGCCTGAAAAAGGGATAAAATTATACCTGAGAGTACTCTTCTATAGAGCGAAAGTTCCATAGAGTATACCTTTTTTCGTACGGTTGACCGTCCGGACCGAAAAAGGGGTAAACTACCGTTGGATAGATGTGACTTCAAATCTTAGTTTAACGAGCGTGAAAGGCCACAAGATTACTTGGCAATCTTTTCATGTTTAGAGGGTCTGAAAAGGGCTTAAAAGAAGACCTGTTGTTTTTTGGGAGTCCCGAGGGTGAGATCAAGAGAGAAGAAGAATCATGCAAATGAGGCTCAAACTCATATTCAGGAAAGACTATAAGGACTCCCAAGTCTATAGTGTGTTAGAGACTACATGGACACCATAATGTAACCAGGACCTAGCTTGGGCATCCATGTTCTGGTAAGCTCTACCACCAAGTTGCGACACTTCTAAAGCAAATATGATGGTTCTGTGTCACAACCTGATGGGATCGATCCTATGGCAGAGGAAAAAGACAACGAGACACAAAAGTCAGGGTAATAACCTAACCTATATGCTTAAGTTGATTCTTGGAAAAAAATTCATGGACCGTCAAAATTTCCTCAAAACTCAAAAAAAGTGTCCCAATACCCGATCAAATCCCTCCCATCTAACTCCCGAATCACTCTAAATGGTTTTTTGGTATAAAGAAATTGATAAGGGAGGCCAAAAAAGTGACAAAAAGAGGCCAAAAAGTCTGTAAATAGAAGTTGGCAACTCATTATCACCATTGTTGATTTGGAAATTGACTTTGGAGCCAAAAGACCCCCTTTGATAAAAACGGTGATTCTGGGAGCTACAGTGGACGAAACGAACTTCTGCTTGGACCAAGTAAGTACAAACTCCCCTATCTAGTTATTCAATTCTTCAATTTTTCTTTTGAATTTGTTTTTTGGGTGGGCGTCGACCTTTAAAAGGTCAGCCCTAGGTCCACGCGGGCTACATCTAGACAGGCCGCATGTACACTTGAGCAAAGTAAAACTTTCCTACGTGTACATGCGACTGTCACTTAGACAGCACGCGTGGACCCCCCCTTTATAGATAAAAGAACCAAATAGCCCTTACTAAACCTCCTGAACTTTGTTGTGTTGGAAGGATGTATGTCCACTGGAGGGAAAGGGAGCATGAAGCAATTAGTGAGTTGGTTGCTGGAGATCCGAATGTCGTGGCCGCGTTGATGCAATGTGGTATACTTAAGTTCTTCTTGTGTCCATTTATGCGAGTGCAACCAAGGCTACTGAATGCCTTGGTTGACTGCTGACACCCTGATGTAAAGGCCTTTATGCCAGAGGGGCAATCACTGGTGCTCACCAGCGAGGATATTTACTTTTTGACTGGCCTCTCAAGGAGAGGGGAACCAGTCAATTTCAACACATTTCCATCAGTGCCGCTTAACATATCGGAACTGATAGCCCTGCACAGTGAGGTTGGGACAAGCCGTTTGAGCTCCCAGGTGCTCATAAGTAAGATCATTGACCTATCACTGCAAGTGATATTATTTCTTATTGGGCGGATTACCGATTCATCGGCCTTGCATCAGGCGTCTCGCACACAGATGAACTGTGTTATCGAGTGGTTGAATGCACATATTTTTGACTGGAGTACCACACTACTGGAGTGTATGAAGAGGCAATTGACAGATTGCTGGCAGAGGACATAGAGGAACTTCAGGTTCGGGACAATTTTTTGTTCATTCTTCTTTGAGAGAGTTCCGAGCTTTAGTACTGGGGAAGTAGTACGAGGACATCAGGCCTCTTTTTCTGCTATATGTAGATGGGCAGTATTACTGTCGTGACAGGGTGGTGGAAGGACCAATGAGTCCTTCGATGATGAATTCTTTGCATGGCTATCACGATAGATCCCTGTGATCGAGGATTACCCATATGCAGGGATAGACTTTTCTAGAGATCCTGAGATACCCGTGTCTCCTGGTGAGGAGCAAGGGGAGATGGGTAAGTCTCCACCTTTGTAGTTTTTTTTGTTGTATATGTAATTTTTATGTCGTTTTTATTATATATATCATTTTTTGTATGCCAGAGTATTTGATGGATATACGTTTGTTGCATGCAGATGTGGGACCCGTGCGACCTGCTGATTATGCACATAACAGGTGTCATCCTCAGCTAGAAGCCGCAGCTGCTGCCGCCAGGGGACCAGTAGTAGTAGGGAACCTCCCAGCCGAGGAGGCTGAGAGGGTACTTAGAGGAGTTGAGTGTAACTTTACTGCACTCACTCGCACAGTCCCGATGGCAGAGATAGAGGACCTTCCGCCATCCATGCAACCTCATGTAGTGGGGGCACCTCAGACGTGGGTCCGACTGTTTAGGAGTTTAGCCCATACTGTGGACTATTATAACAGGGCCCATAGGCCCTGAACCTATTTAAACTTTTTAGGTGCCACGAGCACTACATGTATATATTTTTTGAGTGCATAAGCCCTATGACTCATTATTGGTCCTATTTTTGAGGTGCATGCATCCATCTATGTACTCTGGTTACTTTATGATGTTATATATGGTTTTTTGATAGTTTGTGTCTTACGGATCGCGTGTGCAAAAATGTATTTACATGTTTATGTCAATGTTCTTTCATATGTGTGCAAGATGCCAATCTAAAATTTGATTAGCTAGAGTATCTGTAATTTGGTTTAATCTCCTAGGAACATGAAAATATGTAATATAATCAAAGTTTCATTCTAAGAGATGTAGCCTAAGGAATCATCGGTGTAAGGTTGGATCATGAACCTGGTATATTCTGTTTAACTAAGACACAACCAGTTTTGCGTCGATATAGACTCGAAGATGAGAGATACCCAATGACAAGGCATCACGAAGCAACTCAATAGCTGCACTATACTCGGCGACATTATTTGTGGTGTCACCTAAGCATATACCTTTGGAAGATAACAACTAGCCCTGAGGTGTAAATATTACCCAAGTTGCAGAGGCAAGCCTCCGAGTGTGCCGACTAGCACTGTCTGCATACCCAATGAACACCTCAGAATCACTTGACATCTGCTATATTGACGAAAGATAACATCAATGACACGTCCATAACACTTAAAAAAAACTAAAAAGCAATAGTACAAATACTTTACATATGTTACAAAAAGTTACCCACAGTGACCTGCCTATGAGTAATACTTCTTGAAGTAGAGCCCATTTCTAGGCTCCGCCAAAGCATTCCCTTCAAAATGAATCAGAGGATAAGCACCCTTTTTTAATACCTCTTTTATGATGAAAGGTCTGAACCACATGGGTTTGAATTTTCCTGCCCCCAGGGGGTCCTTATCTTGTTCATAGGCCAGGACAAGGTCGCCTTTAGAGAAAATCCAAGGACGAACGGACCTATCATACTGACACTTGACCTTATGTTTGTGAGCCTCGTTGGCCAGGGTCGCATCATGACACTGCTCATTGAGATGCTCAAGGTGTACTAACCGTTCTTCAAGTGGAGAAGTGTCTGGCAATAATTGTACTGCCAATTTTAGAGATGGGATCTGATATTCGATGGAAAATACTACCTCCAACCCTTAAACGAGTTGAAAAGGTGAGAAACCAGTTGCAATATTAAGAGACGTTCGGTAAGCCCATAATGCCTAGTATAACATCAAATGCCAATTTTACTTGGCTGAGTTGATAGTTCATTGTAGAATAGTCTTAAGAATTTTGTTTACAGCTTCCACCTGCCCATTGGCTTGGGGGTAGTAGGGTGATGAATTCTCTTGCCATAACCCAAGATTTGATGTTAATTCGGTCATCATTTGGTTCTGAAAGTGACTACCATGGTCAGTAACAATATCTCTCGGGATGTCGAACCTTGCTATGATCTGGTTGAATAAAAAGAGAGTTGCAGTCTCTCCATCATCTTTAAACATTGGCATAGCTTCGACCCACTTAGTGAAGTAGTCTACAACTATGATGATATAGCGGTGTCCCCTTGCTGATGGGGGGTTGCAAGTAGTGTAATCAATCCCCCACTTGATGAAGGGACCAACTATGATGACAGGAAACATGGGAGCGGGATGTGCCCTCATCTTCCGAGAGAAGATTTGGCACGGATGGCACTTCTTGACCGATTCTATACAATCTTTGATAAGTGTCATCCATAAGTAACATGTTCATAGAATATTTTGGGTTGTTGCCAACACAAACAGATGACTACCACAAGCTCCGGTATGGAAATTGTTGAGCACGATGACTACCTCCTCATGTGTGAGACATCAACGTAAGATGCAGTCTACACCTCTCTGATATAACATATCATTGAGTATGAGATAATTCTTATCTTGATGGCGTATACGCCGATGCTCATCACGAGAACCCGAAGTGGGGCACTTCAAATTATGGAGATAGATAAGTATATCTCTATACCAGGAATCTGAAGATGTGATCAAAAACATATCTCCCCAGATAGGCGATTCCTCAGGCATGTCACCTGACTCAACTGGAAGTTCCGAAATAAGCTCTGCGAAGACCAAAGACTTTTTGGACTTTGCTGAAATGAAGTCTAAGTCAAACTCCTGGAGGATGACTATCCATCTACTGATTTTTCTACCTATAACCCGTTGTGTCAACATGTATTGGAATGGATTCACGACAGCAATGACAGTGGTCTTACGAAACATAACATAATGACGGAACCGTTGAACAACATGAACTGCTACCAACGCAAGTTTTTCTATATGAGAATAATTGAGTTTCGTTCCTATGAGGCCTCGACTCAGGTAATAGATCACGTATTCTGAGAACAAATCATCTTCCTGAACTAAAACCATGCCAATGGTTGACTCTTCGACAGCCAGATATAATAAGAAATCCTTGTTATAGTTAGGTGGCCATAGCAGTGGGGCCGTTGTGAGGGCATGTTTTAATGCATCAAAAGAGCACTGAGTAGTATTGTCCCAGTAAAAAGGAATGTCTTTCTTCAGTAAGCGCATACATCCCTTGGTGATTTTGGCATAGTTGGCGATGAAGCGTCGTAAAAAGTTCACCTTGCCTTGTAGACTCTGAAGTTGAAGAATTGTGCGTGGGGGGGGAAATTGGATTATTGCCTCCAACTTGAGAGTATCGACCATGATCCATGTTATTGATACAATGAAACCTAACAAACATCTTGACGTTATGGAGAAGCTTCACTTGTTTGGATTCAAGTGAATCCTAAAGTAGCGACAACGTTTGAAGATTAGTCTAAGGTGTGTGGGATGATCCGTTCTCTTGCGAGATCGTGATGCTAAATCATCTAGGTAGGCCTCGACTATATGCTTGAGGTCATGAAAAGAAAAAGACATGGCCTACTAGAATGTGGCTCCAGCATTTTTAAGACCAAAAGGCATCTTACGATATGCGAATGTACCCCAAGGACAAATGAATTTCATTTTGTGTTGGTCTTCGGGTTTGACTTGGATTTTATTATATCCCAAAAAACCGTCCATGAAAGAAAAGGCTTTGCAACCAGCACATTCATCAATGATCGGGTCGATGAAAGGTGTTGGAAAATTATCTTTTGGACATGCCTTGTTCAAATCACGAAAGTCGGTACATACACGAATCGTGCCTTGTTTTTTATTGATCGACATAGGATTTGACACCCATTGAGTCAAATGGATAGGATAGATAAAACCTGCCTTTATCAATTTCTCAACCTCAATCTTGATGGTTGTTGATTTCTTGGGATTAACTAGACGAAGCTTCTGTCGAATAGGCTTGGCGTTAGGATAAGTTGTGATTTCATGTTCAACTAGTTTTGGATCGATGCCTAGCATTTCCTCATAAGACCAGGAAAAAACATCACGAAATTCTTTTAAAAGATCCATATAGATTTGAATCTCTTCGGGCGAGCAATCCGCTCCGACGAAGACGTTCTCCATGATGCCATGGTTTCAGGAGATGTTGATTGGTATAGTTTCAGTGATAGTTGTTATATTTCCCTCAACATAAATTTCATGTGTAGCTAAGAGATTAATAGGACACCACTGATCTCCCATCATGGTCATGGTGAATTCTCCTGCTTTGATTCGGCTTAACTCTGGGAGAAAATATGATCTATGATGAATATCTTCCCAAGGTTTGTCCGGACTAGTCATTGCTTCGATTACTGCTTCATCAGAAAGTAAGACTAAGTCTAATGAATCAATGTTAGCGAGAGAACCCTGAGCTCAAATAGATTCTAGAAGTGGATCTAACTCTTGTGTAGGAGTCGGATCAGAGTTAGCTGAAGCTTGTTGGACTAAAGAGTACGCTACTTTAGTGGCAGACAAGAGCATGGACATGCCTGGGTTCCCTGTCTCATCCATCGGGGCCGATGGGGAAGGAAGTATCCATGGATCCTCGAAGTAAGTCATGCGAAACGACGAAACTTGAAAAATCTCAACCTTATGGTGATTAGATATAAATTTGATATCGTTGTGAGGAGGTGGGTAATCAAAGGTACCCATCAAGGATGGGCACAAACCAGCTCCTACATTGACGACACCTGGTTGAGGATTATCAATCATTGGGACCGTGGGTTCCCCCAAAGCTGGGTCAGGTCTGGAGAAAGACAATTGATTGATGGTCACTATCCGGCCTTCATGTGGAAACAACAAGACCCAAAAAATTGTAGCAACCATAGCTTGCATAGCATAAGTCCAACTCCATCCTAACAAGAGGTTATAGTTGAGGGGAGCATCTACTACCTCTACTTCGACACACATGGTCTTCCCTCCTAACTGCATGAGGAAAGAGGGAATGATGCCATGTGGTCAGAATGAATGACCATCGAAAGCAGTGAGGAGAGTAGGTGATGGAGACAAAACGGGCTGGCCAATGGCCTTCCAACATGCCAATGACATAACGCATGTCAAGGCGCCCTCATCGACCACCGTGCGGAAGATATTTCGAGTAAGAGTTTTCGTGGGATAAGCCACTACCATCTGAAATGCTACGTGGTAAGACAGACGAGGTTTTAAGTCAGTTGTATCTAACATGATGGTACCTAGATTACAAGTCTCAGTAGAGCCCAAAGCGGTTAACAAGGTTTTCCTCTGAGCAGGGAAGCTTTGGAGGACCTCCAAAGAAGACATCGCACAAGGGGTTTGTGATAAATCTTTCACCATAGAGTAGTTCTAGGCATCCCTTGCGTTTGGGTTATGAGAATCTTTTTTAAATGCCCCTTTTGGAATGTGTGTCATTGTTTCTCCCAACGTCTTCTCAATCTAGAGAGGAAGAGATGGGAGATCAACTTCTTTACCCTTCTCATAAGAGATGGCATAATAGTGCACTCTAGTCGATATGAAAGAATCACCCCTAACCTTATATACGTTCGTGGATGTAGGGTTGTTCAGAGGCAGGCAGGTTTCTTGGCTGCCCCCTTCCATGCTTGTAGAGGCTTGAGTTAGATTTTTCCCATGTTGAAATGGATTAGTCAACACCGCCTACTGTTGCTACATGACAAATTTTTGGGCCTCTGCAAGTCGAGGACATAGATGGGTGGGGTGGTCTTCCGCACACAAGTTACATGGATACCTCGCCTTTCGTTTTTCAGTAATGTCCCCACCAACATTATCGTTGGCTTTTTTGTTCCCCTTACCCTTCTTTCGTTGTTTTTTCTTCCCTTCAAGCTATTGGGTGGCCTTTGGGTTAGTCGACTCCACTATGTGTACTTTCGATGTTTTGGTAGGGGGAGCATCCAAAGCAGTAGTTTGACTAGCCATTGTGTGTTGTATGGATAATTGCTACAACTGCTTTGTCAATTTCTCAGCGGGCTTGGTTTGTGTTGAACCGAAAATACCATCGGCATGTGGTCCAACACTTTGTCTAGTTTTATCCAGTATTGAATGTGGCACATATGGCAAGATGTTGTATAATAAACTGGACTAAGAATAGATGCGCTCAAACTGTTGAGCCCTCATGATGGCGTCTTCTTCGGAGAAAAATCCTGACATCACAACGTCTTTGGATAACTGTGGGACCAAAGACTTAAGGAACCACTCTAGAAGGAATACTGGTGGGATGGGTATCTTGATTAAACTCTTCTGGTGTTTCCATTCTCGGATGTGATCAAAGATATGGTACGTTGTTGTGTGTTTGAAATTGGTGAGCAGCTCTGTGCCAGTGTCGTATCTCACAGGTAATTGGAAATGGTTTAGGAAATCCATCGCCAGTTTGCGAAAAGAAGAGTATCATGAGTGATCAAGCTCAATGTACCATTTTTCGACACTCCCAATGAGAGTACGTTGAAACAATCGCAACTATACGAAGTCATCTTTCAATGAGTTAGATGAGCACCAAAGATGGAAGGTAGTCACATGATCTCTTGGATATTCATTAGGCTTGGATTCAAACTTTGGAATGTCCGAAGGAAACTTAGTCGGCATAGGAAGCCAACGCAGATCATGAAAAATAGGGTCATTCAACAACCTTGTCAAATCTGGCAAGTTTGAAGTCGCCAGGAATAGTAGTTTGGGTTGTTGCTGATAACCTGGGAAAAAGGGGCCTGGAGTTTGACTGGCACCAGGTTGCTAGGAAAAGTTTGGCTGCTGGCCCGGATTTTGGTAGAAACCATGGCCTTGGCCAGCGTAATGATTTTGCATATGTGGAGACATCATTAGTTGATTTCCCAAATAGGACATAGATGGTTGGGCATGCATTGTATTCGAAGGACTTTGGGAAGGATTGCCCCATGTTGGTCCCATGGGGATAGGCATAGTAGTTTGTCCAGGGTTCCATTGATTGTGGAAAGAATTACCCCAGATCGACATTCCAGATGAGGGAATGGATCACTGCCCTGAATTCCAAGGTCCTGCTAGGTTTGACCCCTATGCAGGAATAGTACCCTGCACAGGAGTAGATTGTCAAAAAATGTGGTTGCCCCCAGTCGGGAAAGAGGTTGATGAGAAGGTGTTGTTACCAAATGTTTCGTTCCAAGAAAACGGTGTCGAACCTACCGGCATACTATGCGAAGGTGGTCCTTGACTCCCCACTCCAAATAAACTATTGTGTGTATGTTTCCTGGTGGATTGTTGATGCGAGCCACGGAGTGAAGGGGACAAAAGAGGGATATGACCTCCTCCATAAGGAAAAGTGTTAAAAGGGATAGGAGTGCCCCCCATGTGACCTAGTAGAGAAGTGATAGAACTCCCTGCCCCCAGACCCAAAGTCTGTAAAGTTGAGTAGGAAAGTACAGGACTTGTACCCGAACTAGGCATCTCGTATGAGAACGGAGGGCCTATCGCACTTGGTGTGAAAGGGGTTGTGGCCACCTCCAAAGATGGGTTCATACCACTGTGTGAAGTAGTTGTAGTCGAAACCATGGTGACTCAGACCGACAATGGTGGGTTAGGAGATGAAAGCTCTCCTATGGTGACACCCATGGTGGGAATTGAAGAATTCCCAGAAGGAGTAACAACATTTGCTTCCATTGTTGTGTGCAACACTATCTAGTGCTCGTGAAATTGAATTGGTACAATAAAAGGTGCCAAGAATTCATTGGTTGGGGTTTCAACCGGGCCAAGAGTGGTTGCTTCAAGGTCCAAAATGGTTGATTCCTCCAGGGGTTGGTTGGGAACAATGGTTTGTAACCCAGTCGCTTCAAAAGAACCTTGTTGGTCTAGCTTTTGCCTTAATGGTGGCGGGGGTGGCTCTAGTGTAACCGGCGGTAAGACAAGAAGCCTTCGTGAACGGTGGAGCTCGGGATCCTCCACTATGTGAAAATATCCAAGACACTCTAAGGTAGTATAAACGTTCAAAAGTAACACACACCAAAAAAAGTCCCTAGAAGAGGCAAACACTAAATTAATTGGAAGAACAGTTACAACAACCAACACTAGAGCAACTTACCGGTGCAAGTGAAACTTGAACACGGAAGCACCCTCCAAGTATACTCTATAAAGTTTGGCCCGATGTCTATCCTAATTACCACGGTATACCCCCGCAATCACCTGTGTATGTCCCTAAAAATATTGGCAACCAGGTTGCCAGCGTGCGAACAGTCACCAGGCGAGTACAGTCAAAAGTCGGGTAGACCACAATGAGCAGGGTATCGAGCCCGAAACCTGTCAAGGGTATCGAGAGAAAATGTTTTGGAAGACAACTAAGGACCTCGAACGGATTTGAGACCCACAAAGTCCCCTAGCAAATGCAAACGATGGAATCGCAAAACAAGCCCTCTATATGTGTTCTCCACTACGATTGGTCCAACTTTGGAGGGGTTATCTCCGCTACCTTTCCACACATGACCTCGTGTTTATCCCCTATGTTAGAGGGGGGTCCTGGATAACTTTCACAACACTAGAATTAGACACTCCCTATCTCAGACTCCAATGTTTGATTTGAAATGGCCTTGAAGAGTTTCCTCCCATCCTAATCCAAGGCCCTAGTCCTGAACTAGTTGGTGAACCCTACAAACATAAATGTCTAGAAGATTTTAAATTTAGCATTAATTTTATGGTTTTGTCTTACGTCAAGGGGTATGAAGGTGAAACTAATGATGTGTAAAAGATTAAATAAAAAAATGAATAAAAAAGATGGAAACAAAACTTTTACTGAATGAAAAATTTCAACAACTTTTCAAAAGAAATATTTTTAATTTTTCTATGATTTTGGATAGCAAACTCAAAGGAATTTCACTCGACTACGAGCTACTTATGATCTAAGTGAACTTCAAAAACTTATGAAATAAAAGACTTTTCCCTAGCTTAATAATGCAGAAACACACTTTTCAACCAAACAAGAAAATGAAGGGAAGAAAATGAAAAGAGATTTTTTTATTTATTTAAATGCTAGTAAAGCAAGAAAGGAAAAATACTGACAAGTAAAAACCAAGAAAACAAATTATGGCCTAATCACAGATCGCAAATTATCAGATTAAAAAAAAATCACACACTAGCAATTTTTAAAAGAAAATGACTCTCACACTTGTCTAAAAACCGTGAAAATTCTTTTATTTTTCTGACAACTTTTTAAATGAGAAAAAGCAAGCTAAGGGTAAGATTAATCCTAAGCTACTGACTGCTCAAACAGAGATTCAAACACCTGAGAGGAATAATTCTTGTCAAGGGAGAGGATGAAATCCTTACCCTCAACAACAAGTATCCTATACAAGCATGCGACTATCACTTTAACAGCACGCGTGCGAATGCGCGCTAGATAGAGACAGAGTGTGTGTACACGTGGCCTGACCTTGTACAGGCCACGTGTATATCTAAACTCTGAGAAAAAAGAAAACAGAGAACCCAAAACTAGGAAGAGACCCCTGATATTGATAACCAGGATCCCTTGAAGGCTTGAACTCTCTTTTTAACAGAAAAAAAAATAATGTAAGGAAAAAACGATAAGGAAAAAACAATCTGAGATAGGACTACTAGCAAACAAGACTCAGACGGAATTACAGAAAACCCCCTGAGAATGTGTGATTCTGACAGGGAAGAGGATGACTGCCTCTGAAGTTCTCTAATTTCTACACGTTACTGCTACTTCTACAACTAGCGTTCATACGCGGGATGTAAGAAGGTAGGGCACGGGTACATGCGTGTAGACCTTGTGCAGGGCGTGTGTACCTCTGTGGGTCCCAAAAAACATAGTCAAGAAAAAGACAGAGAAAGCAGGTATGGAAAACCAAACTCCTTGCTAGCTCAGACCTTACAGAAACTAAAAGAAAAAATAGGCAAGAAAAACTAGTCTTTAAAACTACCCAAAATCTAAAAAAAAATCCAGGAACCCTAGAGAGTCTCCCCAGTATGGTAGCCAATTTTGTTGTTGGGGAAAATCTCCCATACGAACTAGCAAATAGAGTTGAGACTTTGCATGCAGATATGACTGAATAGAAATTACTTTCTACCTTCATCCCTAGATTTAAATCCCCTTTTCTTAGTAAATGCATGGAAAGATCAACCTACCTTGTTCCCAGTGTTTGATGTCGATCCTCCATTGTGCTTGATTACTTGTTCACAATACTCCTTCCAAAGATGACCTGCATCCAAGACACACAACAACTATGCATGCATACTACTTATATACTAACTGGTTAGAAATCCAAACATATATTGATCAAACTATAAACAATTCATGAATTGGGATGGGAAAAACATTATCTTTATTACTTAGAATGAGTCAACTTACAAAAGTTGAGACCGGCCACCGCTCCTTGAACCTGATCCTGGGCTCTTCTTCTTTTGTCCTTCAACTGCTTTGCTTTGAATCTCCTTTGGCACAAGGAAAGGCTAAAGGGTTGGGACAATGGGAAAAGTTTCTTTGCTATATTTTTCCTCCTTCCAAATGGGACCCCTACCCCTTCTTTTATAGGTTAGAAGGAGCTCGGTATTTGGACGAACCCTCGGCCATGCATGGCTGGGAGTTTCAGTTAACTCACCCATAGCTTTTTGTTCCGTCGACAACTTTCCTTTTTTCATTCTTTTTTCGATCCACGTGGGTTGTTTTGGGTCAGCCAGCGTGTACACGCGTGTAGTAATGGATTAGGGCACGTGGGCCTTTATACAAGAGGATTTTCAAAGAGTTGTTTAGCAGTGCTTTTGCAAAGAAGGGATATGAGTTGGCCTAATGCCAGGTAAGCATGTGTGGTGCAATTTAGGTTTATAACACTCTACCTAGCTTAGGAGTTGGACTAAAGAAGCAGGTTATCAAGCCAGCAAGATACTAAAGAGGAAGGTTTTCAGGCCCGTGAGAAATTCTCTCTAGGTGAGAGAATTGTTGGAATTTGATTTCCCACAGGTACCAAACCATAGCTACAGGACTCTGAGACTTCTTGTCTAGCCTATTGTTGAATCCCCAGAAAGGAAGTGGGGAAGCCGAGAGATTATTGAGCAGAGAAGGGGCACATTTCCTAGTGTGGGACAGGCATGTGGGGAATGAGGGATTGTAGGTTGTTAGTTCGAGTTGGAACCCGTGAGAGAGTTTTTCCTGTTGTCTGAGATACATCATCCTGGTTAGGAATTCCTTTATTCAGGTGGAGTTTAGTCCCATATCGAGGGTGACCCACTGCTGAGATTTTTGAGCAGTGTGGTCTAAGGATGTGAGGAACATGGAAGCTTTGTACATAGTTGGTGATATCTTTACCAAGATAAGTTTCAATTGTGTGTTAAATTACATGATGAATTATTATTTATGAGTTTATTTTTATGGGTTTTTCCTGTGTGTCTTGCATGTGTATTTTTATTATTATTATATATGAATCTATGAATTTGTATAGTTTCTATATGTTTTAATTTTGTATATAGTTCGAAACATTTTATGTGGCATACCCCAGTTGGATTTTGGGGATTTTACAATATGGTATCAGAGATCCAATTTTCAACATTGAGCCTAGATGGGCTGAGCAGGTTGAATTGAACTGAAATTTCATAGAGAATTGATTTTGAAGTGGCCAAATTTCAAGTTATACTATCTCCATGGTAAAAATCAAAAGCAATTTCATGGAATTGGGAAAAATCCCCAATTTTTGTTGTTAAATTCATGGGAAATTTGAGAAATTTGGCCAAGTGGTGAGATATTCTTAATTTAATAAATATTCTAGCAAATTCAGACCTGGAATTGGCCAAGCTTGATGTTATGAGGTGCCAGGAGGGAACTGAGAGAACCCTTGATTGTTTTTGAAAGCTCAAGAGGTGTAGCGATTCAAGAAAGCAGGAAGATGCCAAGGAGTCAACCCTACAGTGGAGAGATTAAAGGGCGAGCCTTTGAAAGTTTGAAAAATCCTTCATTGTAGGGAAACAAAGCCGCAGAGGAGATAAATCACAACAGTCATTGATGTGGTTTGAATGATTAGATCTGGGATGTTGGATCAAACCCATAAAAGAGGAGAGAGCTCATCATAGGAGATCATATCCTAACCGTTGGATCTGAGTGCAAGAGAACGAGAACCATTTTTCAAAATTCTCAGGCCATAAGTATCAGCCAAAGCAGAGTGGATCTCAGCCATAGATCCCATAATGGAATGTGAGTTGTAGATCTCACAATTCATAGATTCGACACTTCGATAAAAATTGACCCTTGTATCGCTAAAAGGATAAATCTGTGAAGCTATGAAGTACCAGAGTGAATCTACACCGTAGATTACTGGGAGAGTGCAAGATATTGGATCCCCAATTGGTTCGATGATTCGAAAATACCAGAGAAATTGGTTGTGGTTGCGTAGAGTGGAGAATTCACTGAAGTCCCAAATTATGAAATAAATCATGATCATCGATTATTGTGTACACGTATCTGTAGATTTCCAAGTATTCAAAAATTTGGCTATCCGGAGGATTGTGGGTGAATTTGTTTTTGGTATGAAAGGTCTCGTATCTCCGAAGTACTAGATTTAATCCTAGTTGTTGATAAAAGTAGAGTCTCAGTCATATATCTTCACCCTTCGCCAATTCGACATTCGATAGTTTGGGAGTGTGGTCGTTGTCTGGTGTGAGAAGTCCTGAAGCTTCAAAGTACCAGAGTTAATCCTATCCATTGATCAAAGGAGTCTCAGTCGTATATCTCCACCCTTCACCAATTCGATGATTAGTAGTTTGGGAGTGTGGTGGTCGTCTGGAGAGAGAAGCCTTGAAGCCTGAAGCCCGAAGTTAATCACAGTTGTTGGCTGTGGGAGGAGTATGAGCCGTCGATTTCAGTTTGGCGTTTGGAAGTTTGGGAGTGTGGTGGTCATCTGAAGAAAGAATCCCCAAAGCCTAAAGCCCATATGTAATACCCCAATTTCCCCCAGATTGTAAATATAACTATAACTGGCCAAGATACTTTGGCATACTATATATGTGTGAATGTTTAATTTGATGAACCTTTGTATAAAAGGTCAATGTACATATTGTATGTTATTAATAGAAAATGGATAAGTGTTGCATAACTACTGAAATGGGGGTTTTCAAGGATAGACCATGGATGCTATGAGAGAGATGGTGAGGGGAACCAGGAATGGTTAAGATGACCCCCACCAAACTAGTACCTCACTGGATTTAATGACTCGAAACAATCCTCTGACCCATATATGAATTACTAGCCAAAGTGGTAGATAGAAGAGTCCTCCTCAAGAGTTAATGAGGATATGGGGTAGAGTACCCATCTATAATACTTCCAGACTTGGCCACGATATGGGAATTTAGAACCACACAACCTTCTTGAGGAAGGAATGAAAGAGGTAATTTGTGGGTAGAGGAAGAGGTGATAAAGAATATCGATGAACAGAGAAGAGTCGAAAGACAAATCTTGAGAAGAGAAAAGATAACTTGTAGCTCTCTTATTCAAGGAATAAATCGGAAATAAGATCATTCTGGACATAAGAATATGTTGGTAAGGTTCTCATTACAAGTTGATAAACAAGGTTGATGAGTGACTGTGGAAGTACTCGGGCATACCTCCTTGCTTGGTACAGAGAAAAACCACTACCAGGATCTCGTGGGAGGAGGAGAGTAACCTTTGTCCCTGACTGTCACTGAAAAAGATGAAAGATTCTCTCTCATAGCATCCTGGTCTAGCTTGGGGCTGGCCAATGGTAAATCCATCAGGAGTGATGGTGCCTATGGTTGGGTGGAAACAGACACCCCTTTCAACAGTCGCTTCACAAACTCTGGTTTTCTAATAAGTATCTTCATGCTCTATGTATTGAAATGGAAATGGTGATTGAATATATTTATATGTCTATGACTGAGTTCTCTGTTGAATGGTTAATTTAGAAATATGAATTATCTCTCTGTGAACCCGTGCTTTCAAATGGTCATATGCTTGACTCAACTGAGAAGTTAGAGAGTTGTAAGATGTAATTCTACAATAGTTTCAGGGAAAGACTTACTAGGATTCTTAAGTCATGTTGACCTCTAGTATCTACCTTCGCGGAAATTTTAAGTTCAAACCTTGTGGAAAGAGGGTGCCTCCTTCAAAATCTTCATCGTATGATCAAGGGCTCATGGCCATGTCCTTAACCCATTTATGGCTATAATAATTAGCTCATATCCCACAAGAGTTTCCAAAGAACCCATATGACCTAGGTTTGGGGATCCTACACTGGGCCCGAAAGAAGTTAATCCTTTTAGCTTCAGAACTTTGAGAGTTCGGAGCTCTGGAGTGATTCAACCATACCATTTATAAACCAATTGAAGGCAAATGATAGTTATTGTTTCCCACAAGGTTAACTGGCGCTTAGAGGTTTCCTTATCCGGGACAGATAGACTTGCCCCACCATTAAACCTTGATCCATTCAGTTATCGTAAAGTAACATGAACCACCAATCTAAGAGTATTCAGGAACCCCCTTGGTCATTGGATCCACGCCGAGGCAACTTCAGTAAAATCCCACTCCATGAGAACGTGGATGATATATCATCAAACTTCCCGAACGTCGAATTCATGAAGTGATGAGAGTTGTGGATCTCAGGAGCTCATTATGAATCCCTCTTAACCATCTGATCCTCCAAAGGAGGGACCCACATACAGTACTTCGGCGAAGTCCTACTTCGAGAGAGTAGAGTGGCCATAAATATGAAACCCCCAAAGGTTGGAGTTGTGAAGTGACGAGAACCATATATCTAGGGATCCTTTGGAATCTTCCATGCCCGTTGGATCTAATCCAAGGTCTTCATGATGTGGACTACTCTAGGAGAAAGGAGGGAGTCACAGCATGAATTCCTTGAATGCCTAAGTTACAAGGTAACGGAGGCAGTATATCTAAGGTTTACATGGACACACCGTGACCGTAATATTGAAGGACTTGGAAGGCGATCATTCTGGGGTGGCATGGTATGCTAACGTCACCTAGGGTGATGTGGACCCATGTTTGATGTGCTACATGTCACCTGGATCTGGGTGTTTCACTGAAACTACATGCCCATTAATACATGATACGTGTCACCCCATGTAGGGGCCACATGTCCTCTCTCCCTTGTTGCATGTCATCTCTAGAAATTACTTGTTTGGTCCATGTGGTAGTAGGAGTATTCAGGACCCACCCGTATTCATCGTCACATCTAGTACGTCACCCCGTGCAAGAGTGGACCCTTCGAGAGTCTAGGACTTCAGGATTCCAGAGGTTTGGGATGTGTGTCATGACTAATTTGAAGGGCCCGAAGGCTAGAGCCATGTGGAGATATTTTGGGATCCTTTGGGAACTCAAGACTCTAGAGGAAATCGTGCAGGAAAGAAAAGGGATGTTCAGTGCCGAAGCATAGAACACAGAATTATCCTATAGTTGTGTGTTAGATTAGGATTAAATATCACTGTTATTTTGGATGATCGATGGACCATCCCTGCGGGTGGTAGGAACCCACAAACATTATGAATGTGATGGATCCATGTGGGTGCCATGTGGTCCTCAACCAATGAATGTCAAAGGACCTTGGGAAGCCATAACCTATAAACTAGAGGTCATATTAGAGCCTGGTAACACTCGATAGAAAGATATGGGTGAGTAGAAGAGGATGGATCATCTCAGATAGATGATTCAAGATGGTTTGAGTAAGCAAAATTTTGATGTCCCATCCTTATAAAGGGTACTTAGGGGTTGGGTGTGTTACAAATTGGTATCGGATCATGGTTACAACAATTGGCCTTCTTGGGCTTATGAACAAGTCACTTAAAAATATTATTTAATGAAATTTTAAGGGTGGCACCCTATCTTAAAAGGCTTAGTTAAACCTCTATTGAAGAAATGAATGAAATTTTCTACTGTTGTGTGTGTTTGTAAAATATGAACTATGTGTTGTTCATGAACTAATAGACCATTAAACAATAGAAAATGTTTTATCATTACTCAAGTAGTCAGTAGAATGCATGGAAACTACAAAATAAAGGATGGTGACACACCATGAATTGGGGGAAATCTCCCACAATAGAGAGGAATAATCTAATGAAAGGATGGTGGTGGACACCCCTCCAAATCTGGCTAAAACTGTAAGAAGCCTCATGGAGGAATTACAGAGTTATAAATATGACAACAAAAGGTTGATAAAAGAGCTAAAAAAGGAAATTGAAATTAATGTATTCCTATTGCAAAGCTTATCAGATATACAAAGGCAACTGCAACATGGACCAACAACTAGTCAAGTGGACAGACATCATACGAAGAAAACCCAGAGTCCACCTAAGATACGAAAGAATGGCCCTGAAAGTAGCCACACTAGGAGACACACTATAAATCCCAACATGGAGCCAAGAGACAGTCGTCGGAATAATCCTCTGATGAGGAAACTGATGACTCCAAGGAATACACTAGTAGCAAAACTAGTTCGCATTCCCATAGGAAAAGAAAGAAGAGGAAACATTCCAAGAGTCATGACCCTGATTATTTCAAGAAGGCCAAACCACCCACCTTCGATGGAGAAATTAAGAAGGGGGAAGAAGAATAAGTTTGGCTTCTTGGGTTGAAGAAGTACATCAGAGTCCATGATTACTCTAAAAATCTAAAGGTTCAAATAGCCATTTTTAAACCGAATGGAAAGGCCTCCATTTGGTGGGAGGACCTTAGGAATGTGAAAGGAATCCATGAGAAGGACTTGTCATGGAAACAATTTGAGAAATACTTCAAAAAAAAAGTATATGTCAGGGAAATACTTTGATGGGAAGACCAAGGAATTATACGAACTCAAGTTGGGACAATTCACCATAGAGGAATTTATCAATAAATTTCTTGAGTTGATAAGGTATGTACCCTACATAAAGGATGAAAAGGTAAAAATGAAATGATTTATTAGTGGGATGCCTCAGTACCTTCTGGGATAGGATTGAATTTGATGAGCCAAAGACCTTAGAAGACATTATCTAGAAGAAAAGGTATTGCTATGAGCAGTTCAAGAGAAAAACATAACCCCACGAGGACTGGAAGAAGAAGAGTAATTTAGGATTCAAGAAAAAGGGGTTTAAACCCTTAATATTTAAGAGTTATGTGAAAGGTTCTAAGATGATCCTCCCTACTAAAGTATATACTAAAAACGTTTCCCCTCTTAAAGTGGAAATAAACCCTTTGGAGCATCCCCAGGTAAGATTAATAATGTAAAGAGAGAACCCTTGCAATGTTGGGGTTGTGGAGAAGAACATCTGCTGAGAGATTGCCCATATAGGAAGAAAAACAATAGGAGGGTCTACAATATCCAATAGGCTACCAAAACCAATTATGTGGCTAGGTGCATACCACAGATTTATGCAGCCTTGGATAATAAACAACATGACCACCAAGCTTCAGTGGGGGAGATGGAAGGTATGATTGCCAACCATCTAGTTTCCATTTTAAATGACCCTGGTTCTAATTTGAGTTATGTTTCCCCTCAAACTATTAAGAAATGTAAATTGCAACAAGATAAACATGTTAAATCATGGTTGGTACAACTAACCACTGGAACCAAATAAATATTTACAGAGGTCATACTAGCATGCCAATTCGTTATGAGTGGATCGACCACCCAAGTGAACCTAAGCATACTTCCTTTAGGATGTTATGACCCGTCGATTGGCATGGACTATTTGGCTTCCCATAAAACCAAGTTGGATTGTTTTAATAAAAATTTGGAGTGTGAAAATGAAGAAGGAAGAAAAGTAACCCTACAAGGGATTCCAAATCTTGTCTTGGTGAGACAAATATCGACACTTAAAGTGAAGAAGTATTGCAAAAAATGATGTCCTTCGTATGAAATATAGGTGTTGGGATCTGTTGAGGACAAAAAACCAAGCCTATATGATCACTCCGCATTGAGAGAGTATAAATATGTGTTCCCATAAGAGGTATCAGGTCTACCTCCAAGAAGAGACATTTACTTTTCAATATAACTTGCACCAGGAGCAGTGTTAGTTTCTAGAACACCGTATAGAATGAGTACACCAGATCTAGTTGAGCTCAAACTACAGCTAAAGGAAATGATGGAAAACATCTACATTAGACCTAATGTGTCTCCATGGGGAGAAAAAACCTTGTTTGTGAAAAATAAGGATGTCACACTTAGGTTGTGCATAGAATATAAATAATTTAATAAGACAACCATAAAGAATAAGTATCCCTTTCCAAGGATCGATGACTTATTTGACCAATTAAGGGGTGACACCATTTTTTCCAAGATTGAATTGAGGCCTGGATACCATCAGGTCTGAATTAAGGATGAAAACATCCACAAAACATCCTTTAGGACAAGATATGGTCACTATGAATTTGTGGTGGTGCCATTCGAGCTAACTAATGCACCAAAAACTTTTATGTGCTTAATGAATAATGTACTCAGTAAATTCTTAGACAGATTTGTATTGGTTTCCATTGATGATATCCTAATATATTTTGAGAATAGGGAAGAGCATGAAAAACATCTCAAGTTAGTTCTTCAAGTACTAAGAGAACATCAACTCTATGCTAAGTTTAGTAAGTGTGATTTTTTCCAAAAGAAAGTCCAT
This sequence comes from Picea glauca, assembly GCA_000966675.3. NCBI lineage: Eukaryota > Viridiplantae > Streptophyta > Pinopsida > Pinales > Pinaceae > Picea > Picea glauca. Next base: position 382,771 of record JZKD02S1688412.1, on the reverse strand, counting down.
TACTTAGGCCATGTTATTTCTGAAGAAGGGGTGGCTATTGATCCTAAAAAGATCAAATCCATTATGGATTGGCCTACCCCAAAGGATGTATTTGATATCAGATCCTTTATGGGCTTAGCAGGATACTATATGAGGTTCATAAAAGGATTTTCCAAGATTTGTTTCCCAATCACTTCCCTTCAGAAAAATGGGGTTAAATTCATTTGGACATAAGAATTTAAAGAAGGATTCCAGGAGCTGAGATATATTCTAACAAATACACCTGTGTTGAGGATTGCAAACCCAAACAAGGATTTCCTTTTGTACAGATTCCTGCAAGGAAGGACTCAGAGGAGTCCTTATGCAAGAAGAACATGCAATTTGCTACGAATACAAAAAATTGAATGAGCATGAAATCAATTATGTGACCAATGATATAGAATTGGCTTCCATAGTGCATGATTTAAAAATGTGGAGGCATTACCTAATAGGTAGTGTTAGTGATATTTCTTGTAAGGGGGGCTAGAACGCAAAATAAAGGGTTAACAACCCACTTGTCCT
>JZKD02S1688412.1:342735-370928 GCA_000966675.3 Picea glauca | reverse complement strand
CCGTAGAATATTTTGGAACCCAATAACCAACTCCAAATGATGCTCCAAATACTGACACCTATCATGTGGATCCAAATAAGAAGATCCATCCACATAGTGGAAAATGGTCGTAGCAAAATCTGGAAGGAATAATACCACTGTAGAATATGCATACTGAATTCTGGTAACTAGCTCTTGATGTGGGACCTTGATGTTCTCTACATAAGGTGGATTAGAGTCATCAAATAAAATATGGAAGTGGTTGTCATCCCAGAAATGACAATTATCCATATACCAATCATCACAATCGGCCTCAAAATCGTACCAAGCATATATTTATTTATTATATCCATCCTTGAGGCCATCCATAAGAAATAACTCCTGCATTTTATTCAATGAATCTTGAATACTATGAAAACTATCATTGAGGGCATGTGTGAGGCTGTCTGTGAGGCCATGTGTGAGGTTGTTTGTGAGGCAATGTGCAAATGCATCCAATCTATCATCCAATTTGGATTTGAACGATTCAAGAATTTATTTCAAGGTTTGAGATGAAATAACCATTTGGGCACTCTATGAACTCTTCGGTCCTGCAGCCGTCACGAAAAAACTCAAAAAATAGACCCAAGAAGTTTTGGCAGAAAATCGTGGTTTTTTCTAGAAAAACCCTAAAAAACTGTTGAACTTAAAATGTTCATAACTTCACTTCCTGGACTCCGTTTTGGCTGATTTTTTTTTTGAAATTGGGTGAAATTGTAAGAATAACTCAGATATGTAATTTATTTGGGCAAATTTGGCCTCCAAATTCTACATAAATAAAAATAAATCACATCGCCGTCCGCAGAAAAAACCCTGAAAATTTGCAGATTTTAAAACCTCAATATCTTGACCTTCTGGACTCCATTTCAGACGATTTGTTTTTTTAACTTGGGTGTTTTTTTGAGAGGAACTCAGATATACAACCCTTTTCTACAATTTTTGCATAGAAATATACTGAAAATTTTTGGAATGTGGCGGCCCTCTTTTTTCTTCTCCGAAAAAAAAAAATCTGCAAAAATAAAAAATAGTTGCCCACAACTCCAGCCAAGGAAAGTGCTCTGATACCACTTGTTAAGATCCAAATACCTGAATACAAAATATCACAATAGATCCAAATATATCTGAATACAATCACCACACAAGATATATGAAACCATAGAGAAAACCACAACTTTATTATAGAAACCCTTGAGGTAGGGAAACACCATACAATGGATCATATTATGGAAGGGATCTTCTCCTGTTCATTTGTCTCTTTGAGGGGGAATCCGCCTATTGAAATACTGATCCAAATACAATATTTCTCTTCATGTATCATTACATTGCTTGAACCCCTTCATATAGTGCTATCATTACCTAAGAACATTCTAGAGGAGGAATCTTCTAGAAGTAGAACCTTCTAAGAAGTCCTCTTACATTTATTATATCTAACTACCATAGTGGGCATTATTTAATAATATAGTGGACCTAGTCCACCTTACATTGAATGACCTCCACTATTATCACTATGGTCCCTCTGGGCCCCCCCACTACCTCTCTAGCTACCTTACAGAGAGTTGTAAGATGTAAGTCTGCAATAGTGTTGGGGAAAGACTTATTGCGATGCATAATTCCTCCTAACCTCTATTATCTACCTTCACTAGAATTCCAAGTTCAAACACTGTGGAAGGAGGGTGCCTCCTTTAAACTTTTCACCGTATGATCGAGGGCTCATGCCCATGTCCTTAACCCATTTAGGGCTAGAATACTTAGCACATAGTCCACAAGAGTTTCCAAAGGACCCATATGACCTAGGTCTGGGGATCCTATGTTGGGAACAAAAGAAGTTAAGCCTTATAGCTTCATAAATTCAGGAGTTCAGAGCTCTAGATTGATTCGGCCCTACTGTTTATAAACTGGCTGAAGGAAACCATTAGTTATGGTTTCCCACAAGGTTAATCGGTGCCTTGCGGTTTCCTTATCTAGGACAGATAGACTTTACCTACCATTAATCCTTGATCCATTCATTTATTGTGAAGTAACGTGAACCATCGATTTGAGAGTATTTGAGATCCCCCTTGGCCATTGGATCCACGCTGAGGTATCTTTGGAAAAGTTCCACTCCGTGAGAACGTGGATGCTATATCATCAAACTCCCCGAATGTCGAAGTAATGAAGTGATAATATCCATGGATCTGGGGAGTTCGTTAAAAACCCCTCTTAACCGTTCGATCCTCCATAGGAGGGACCCACATATGATACTTCGGTGAAGTTCTACCTCAGGAGAGTGGATTGGCCATAAAGTTGAAACCCCCGAAGGTTGGATTTAAGAAGTGAAGAGAACTGTAGATCTAGGGATCCTTCAAGACATTCCCTAGCCATTAGATCTAAGTCAAGGTTAGCCCAACATGTACCACTCTAGGAGAAAGGAGGGAGTCACACCATGAATTCCTTGAACATTGAAGTTACAAGGTGACGAAGGTCATATTTCTAGGGGTTATGTGGAAAGACCATGATCGTAAGATCGAAGGACTTGGAAGGTGACTAGTCTAGGGTGACATCATATGCTGACATCACCCAGGGTGACGTGGATCCACGTTTGACATGCCACGTGTCACTTGGATCTAAATGTTTCACCGAACCTACGTTCCCATTAATACATGACATGTGTAACCCCCTATAGGGGCCACATGTCCTCTCTTCCTTTCTAAGTGTCATCTCCAAAAATTACCTATTTTTTCCATGTGGCGGTAGGAGTATTTGGGACCCGCCTGTATTCATCATCACATCTATAATGTCACCCCATATGAGAGTGGACCCTTTGGAAGTCTAATACTTTGGGATTCTGGAGGTTTGGGATGTTGTGTCATGAGTAAGTTGAAGGGCCTGAAGGCTAGAGCCACGTGGAGATATTTTGGGATCCTTCAGGAACTCGTCACTTCATAGGACATGTGTGAAGGAAAGGAAAGGGACATTTAGTGTTGAAGCAGTGAATGTTAAACTCTCCTCTAGATTTGTTTTAGATGAGGATTAGGTCTCACCATTGGTTTGGACAGTGGATGGACAATCCCCATGGGAGGTAGGAACCTTGAAACAATACGAATGTGATGTATCCACATGGGCACCATATGTTCCTCGACCAATGAATGCTAAAGGAACTCAGGAATCAATAACTTGTAAACCAAAGGTCAGATAAGAGCCTGGTAATAGTTGATAAAAATATATGGGCGAGTAGAAGAGGATGGATCATCTTGGAGAGATGATTCAAGATGATTTGATTAAGAAACATTTGGATGCCCCATCCCTAGAAAGTGTACTTAGGGCTTGGGTGTGTTACACCAGATTAAATAACAGTCGTTGGTTGTGGGAGGTGTGTGAGTTGGCAATTTCATTTTGGCATTTGAAAGTTAGGAGTGTGGTGGTCGTATGAAGTGAGAAGCCCCAAATCTTGGAGTTAATCACAACCATTGGCTATGGGAGGAGTGTGAGCCGTCGATTTCAATTTGGCATTTGACAGTTCAGGAGTGTGGTGGTCATCCGAAGCGAGAATCCCTGAAGCCTGGAGTTAATTGCAGCCATTGGCTATGGGAGGAGTGTGATTCATCGATTTCATTTTGTCTTTCAGGATTTCGGGAGTGTGGTGGTAATCTAGAGAGAGAAGGCCCAAAGCCCAAATCCCGTAGCTAATCACAATTTTTGGCTGTGGGAGGAGTGTGAGTCGCCGATTTTAGTTCGACGTTCGACAGTTCGAGAGTGTGGTGGTCATATGGAGCGAGAAGCCTCAAAGCCTGAAGCATGGATTTAATCATAGTTGTTGGCAGTGGGAGGAGTTTGAGTCATCAATTTCATTTCGACGTTTGGCTATCGGGAGGTAGTGTGTGTTGGAGTCGGAAAACTTCTAAAGCCCAGAGTCATGGATTCCCGCATTTAATTTTAGTCGTAGATCATGGAACAAAGTGTGTACCATTGATACTTGAACTCTTCGGGAGTTCAACATTTCGGCAGTCCAGGAGATTTCTGTGTTGGAGTCATGTAAAGTTCCCAGGGATGATTTTAAGGATGAAATTTATTTTAAAATGTAGAAACCCTGGTGAATCTTAGTAATCCTTCATATGCCAACAATAAATGTTTGGCGATATTTTTGTAAAAATATTCAAATTTCTAAGGATTCTATATAGTTTGTATAAAATTTTGGTGATTTTTAAGATAAAATAACTTTATCCTATAGAATTTGGGCGAATCATTTTTATACTATCGAATCTTTGTTTTGGAAAAACCATGGAAAATTAGCCCATGAGAGAAATTTATCCCCTAAAATCATCCCTGGAAACTCCTTAAGCCTAGAGTCCCGAAGTGAATCTCCACCATAGATCGTGGAGGAGGGAAGAGAATCCCTGCCAATTGTCAAATATGGCTACAAGATTTTGGAGAAAGGAAGCATAGGGAGAATACCTACACCCATCATTCAAAGTCACTTTATGACTGAATTTGCTAGTAACCACTCCGTAATATTGGAGTGTTAAAATGGTGAATGTCCACGAAGCACCAAGGTCCCAGAGCCCCATATAGTGCCTTTTAGTTGAGCACTTGGTTCTAGCCCACAGTCACGTGATATTTCCACTGAAGAAAAGGGGCTAGCACCTATGGTTTTGATTCTAGGTGAAAGGGTCTTAGACTAAAGTGCCCACAGGTTTTTTTGGACCTGAATAAAGAAATAAAAATGGCATGTGTACATTCAGACAAGATCCAACACATATTCGAGAGATAATTCAGCTCTAGAAGAATATCGTAAGACCGATAGGTCATGCAAGCCCCTAGTAGGGCTAGGGGATTGCATCATAGAACTTTGACTGAGACCATTAGGAAGGCTAAGTACCTATATGAGCAAGGCAAGGGCAAAGAATCCATGCAAAAATATTGGGAAAAATTAATGGACAATTTTCAAATAGCCATAACTTTCTGCTCAAGACTCAGAATTGAGCATGGAAGTAGGAATTGGAAAAGTATTGGAAGTAGAATATAACTATTCACCCAGAAAATTGATCTGGGAAGTCAGTTTTTCAGGAAATCGGAAGAAAGAATTTTTATGCATTATTGAACTAGAATTGTACATAATTTCATGAATTTGTTAAATCAATTAGCCTAACAAGTTTTTTTGTCTGCACATTTTGTAGAGTTAACAACAATTAGATTAGAACAAGATCAACACGGAGTTTAGAATCATGGAAGAAATATAGGGGGCTTACAACCATGAACATGAGATCAGAGGGATGTATGTCAATATGGGAAATGAAGGTACAAACATAAATGGACATGAAGAAGGAAAGGAAGAAAACATGAACTTGGTAGAGATGATTAAAATTTTGAAAAAGGATGTCCAAAGATATAAAGTTGATAATGAGAGGCTTATGAAAGTCAAGGATTAGTAGGAGGGATTCAACATAAAGTTAATGCAGATCTTGGACATAATAGAAAATAAAATGGATAAGGAGAATGACTTAAGAAAATCAGGAAGTCACAAGTCTCACAATGATAGGAGAAGAACAAGAAGTGTTGGCAAACATCACCATCACTCCCCAAGGAATTCCATTAGGAGAGCACACAGTAGTTCAAGTCCATCCCCTATTAGAAAACATAAGAGGAGGTCTGGGGTTGATGAGCTACAAGAATAAATGAAAAAAATCAAGCCTTTGACATTTGATGGTGAGAAAAAGAAGGATGAAGATGCAGAGACATGGTTGGTAGGCATGAGGAAGTATTTTCAATTTCATAGTTACTCTTCACATGTAGAAGGAAGAATTTCCATCTATCATCTCAAGGGAAAGGCATCCATGTGGTGGGACCAATTTGTGCAGGTGCAACACATTGATGAGAAAAATATTACATGGAGGGAATTCAAGAAGTATTTTCAAAATAAGTACTTGACTAAGAGATACTACGGCAATAAAATGAAGGATTTATTTGAACTCAAGCTTGGGAGATACTACGACCATAGATGAATATGAAAGAATGTTTTTATAACTTCTAAAGTACATTTCTTTCATCAAGGAAGAGCCAGTTAAGATTTAGAGGTATTTGAGTGGGTTGCCATCATTTATCAGTGACAAGGTACAATATGATGATCCCAAAACATTGGAGGAGACCATAAGGAGAGCTAAATTCCTTTATTATCAACATAAATGAAGGCCAACTTTCCAAAAATCTTGCGAAGACAAGAAGAAAAAAAAGATGGAGCAGAGGAAAAACTGGATTAAGCCACCATTCTTCAAAAATAATCCTCAGGGACAACCAACTTCTAGAGAAAGTAGAATGGTCGAGATAGTGGGGCAAAGACCAAGGCAACCACCTATTCAATGTTGGGGTTGTGGGGGAGACCATATGTATAGATATTTTCCTCACAAAGGTGAAAAAATGAGGATTGTTCAGAATGTATGGAAAGATGATATAGTGGAGGACATGGGTAGAAATATACCTAGGATCTACGCAGCCCTAGAGAACAAGAAAGTTGAGTTTCAGTCACATATTATTGAAGTGGAAGGTAAGATCAACAACCAAACCATTGTTATTTTAATTGATTCATGAGCTAGTCATAGTTATATAGATCCTAAGACGGTGGAAAGATTTCATTTTCCAAGAAGAAATCCTGGAAAATCTTGGTTGGTGCAACTAGCTTCCAAAGCTAAAAGAAAAATTAATGACATGGTTAAGGCATGTCCAATGGACATGAATAGATTGAGCACTAGGGAAGATTTGAACATCATACCTTTAGGTTCCTATGCATGTTTAATTGGTATGGATTGATTGGACAACCAAAATGTTATCATATAATATTTTAATAAGGAATTTACTTGCTTGTATGAGGAACGAAACCTAAGGACAATGTAGGGAATTCCCAGAGCAGTAATCGTTAGAGAAATTTTAGCATTGTAGCTGAAGAAAAGTTACAAAAAAGGGTGTCAAATATTTGTAGCACATATGGAAGAGACATCTAAAGATAAGGTGTAAAATATTGAAGATTATGCAGTCCTAAAAGAGTTTGAAGATGTATTTAAATAAATACCAGGATTACCCCCTAAAAGAGACATTGATTTCTCCATCAATTTGATGCCTGGAGCATCCCCAGTATCCAAGAACCCTTACAGGATGAGTACACCAGAATTGAAGGAATTGCGAATGAAACTTGAAGACATTATAAATAAGGGGTATATATGCCCAAGTGTGTCATCTTGGGGTGCCCCAGTATTATTTGTGAAGAAAAACGATGGAACGTTGAGACTTTGCATTGACTTCAGGAAATCGAACAAGGTAACTATGAAGAATAAGTATCCTTTCCCAAGGATCGTTGACCTCTTTTATCAATTGAAAGATGAAAAAATATTCTCCAAGATTGATCTCAAGTTGGGTTATCATCAGGTAAGAATTAAAGAAGAAGACGTCGGCACGATTGCTTTTAGAACAAGGTATGGGCATTATGAGTTCACAGTGGTGCCATTTGGGTTATCAAATGCACCAACTGTCTTCATGTGTTTAATGAATGGTATTTTCAGAGAATACTTAGATAAGTTTGTCATTGTATTTTTAGATGACATTATTATATATTCTAAGTCGGAGGAAGAGAATGAAAAACACTTGAGGATGGTATTAGAGGTATTAAGGGAGCATCAGTGGTATGCCAAATTGAGCAAATGCTCATTTTATCATAAGTAAATTCATTATTTGGGACATATCATTTTAGAGGAAGGGATAGCAGTGGATCCTTAGAATATAGAGGCCATTAGAGGATGGTCAGCGCCAAAGAATGTGACAGAGGTCAGATCATTCATGGGCCAAAGAATGTGACCTAGGTCAGATCATTCATGGGCCTTGCAGGATACTATAGGATATTTATTGAAGGATTCTCAAATGTTGCACACCCGATCACTTCATTGCAAAAGAAGGGAGTGGAGTTTCAATGGATATTGCATTTTGAAAAGAGTTTCCTACACTTGAAGCATTTATTAACAAGTGTTACAATATTGCAGATTGTTGATCCAAATGAAGATTTCATTGTATGGATTGATGCATGTAAAGAAGGGCTTGGTGGAGTCCTTAGTCAAAATGGGTATGTGGTATGCTATTAATCAAGGAGGTTGAGGGAGCATGAAAGGCACTATGCTACTCATGATTTCGAGTTTGAATCCATAGTGCATGCCTTGAAGACATGGATGTTCTACCTCATGGGGAAAAGGTTCGAGTTGAGGATATACCATAATAGTCTGGAATATTTATTTGGACAACCAATTCTAAATGTGATGCAAAACAGGTAGTTAGAATTTCTCAGTGAATATGACTTTGATATAAAGCATATCAAAGGGAAAGAGAAAAAGGTAGATGATGCACTTAGAAGATGGGTGCATGAGTTGCATGCTACAATCATTAGCATGTACTAATCAGATTTGAAGGATATAATCTTAGAGGATGGAAAATCAGATTTGAAATACATGCAAATAATAACAAAATTACAACAAGCTATTTTGCAGCAGAAAATTAAAGATTATAAGCTAGAAAATGATGAAATTCTCATCTATAGGGGCAAAATTTATGTATCAAATTCCCAGGAATTGAAAAATTTGATATTGAGAGAAATGCATAATGTACCTTATGTTGGGCACCCAAGTCATCAGAAAACTATTGCATCTATCGAGAGCCAATATTATTGGCCAGGCATGAAGAAAGAAGTTGTTGATTTTATTGCCAGGTGTTTGGAGTGTCAAAAGTTCAAGGTTGAGCAAAGACACCCAACTGGTTTTCTACAGCCATTACCCATTCCTGAGTGGAAATGGGAAGTTGTAACAATGGATTTCATCACCAAAATTCCTAGAAAAAACAAACAACATGATTCTATCATGGTAGTGGTAGATAAGCTTACTAAAGATGCCCATTTTATTCTAGTAAAGCTCTCTCACAAGGCACCCAACATTGCTAATATTTATATGAGAGAAATTTCTCGACTACATGGTATACCCAAGACAATTGTGTCTGATAGAGATCCAAAATTTACATCAAATTTTTGGAATGGATTGTTTAAGGGATTTGGAACAAATGTGAATTTTAGCACAACTTATCATCTAGAATCAGATGGAAAAATAGAGATTGCAAATCAAGTGATTGAGGATATGTTGAGGATGTATGCGATGGATAAACCATCAAAATGGGAAGACTACCTACACTTAGTAGAGTTTTCTTATAACAATGGGTACCGAGCATATCTAAAGATGAGCCCATTTGAGGCACTTTATGGCAGAAGGTGTAACACACGGGTAAGTTGGGATAACCCAATAGATAGAGCAGTGGTTGGGCCAGAATTACTCAGGGAAATGGAAGAGAAAATGTTGAAAATGAAACAAAATTTAAAGGTTGTTCAAGACATGCATAAAATCTATGTTGATAAGGGCAGAAGTCACAAGGAATTTAAAGTGGGTGACCATATATTCTTGAAAGTAAAAGGCAATAGAAGTTCCCTAAAGTTGGGAAATTGTTGAAAGTTGGTAGCTAGTTATTGTGGGCCATTTGAAATCCTAGAGAGGATTGGGCATGTAGCATACATGCTTTCCTTTCCTGCATCAATGTTTATTTATAATGTATTCCATGTATCATTGCTGAAAGAGTATATACTTGATGCTAATCATGTCATTGATTGGAATGTGATTCAGGTAGAGAAAGAAGGAGCCTTTCAAGTGTATCCGATGTGCATATTGGACCGAAAGATCAAGCAACTCTGGAATCGATCCATAGAGCTATTAAAGGTCTAATGGACCTGGTATGGTCCTAAAGATCCGACTTGGGAGCACAAGGATGCTATGTGGGAAAAATACCCACATCGTTTTTAGGATTTTTGAAATTTTGGTTGTATATGTGTATATATTGCAACAAGGAAAGTGCATAAATAAGAGGGAGGTGAATGTAATACCCCTAGGACAAACCCCAACTGTAAATGTAAATACAAATGTACTTAGGCTAGTGAGACAGGATGCAGAAATGACACTATATCTGTAATGGAAACGTAAAAGTATTCGCATGAAAATATTAATGGAAAACACATCACTACGACATACCAACCATGTAAAAGAGTATGGGGGACTAAACTCCATTAGTTAGGGAAAGGGGACTAAAAGTCAAGGATAAGGGGATAAGCTAGGGAGATTAAGCCAAATAGGAATATGATCTTAATATTTCTTAAAGTATAAATCATGGATAATTATTTTATCCTAAGTTATAAGGATGGGGACAAGTGGGCCAAAGTAGCTTCTCAATAGGATAAGTGTCAAATTGGTAACATGCATACATATAGTTGGGACTTAGTTCATTTTCCCAGCATCCCATCATATTTCACTCATGGATTTCAGTTGTCATCTGATACCTTTATGTTATTATCATTGTGCATGTAACGTACTCGAACCAATACCATACTCATACATGTACATGTACTTGGTTATCTTAGGAGTTGGACTGAAGAAGCGAGTTGTTAGACCCATGGGATACTGAAGAGGCGAGTTGTCAGGGCCGTGAAAAATTCTCTCTAGGTGATAGAATTTATGGGAATTCATTCCGCGAAGGTGCCAAATTGCAGCTACAGGACTCTGAGATTTCCTTTTTGGCCTATTGTTGAAGCCCTGAAAAGGAAGTGGGGAAGTCGAGGGACTGTTGAGTAGACAAGGGGCACATTTCCTAGCATGGTACATGCATTTGGGGAATGAGAGATTGTAGGCTGTTAGTTCGAGTTGACACCTGTGACAGAGTTTTTTCTATTGTTTGGGATACATCAACCTAGTTAGGAATTCCTTTACCCAGGTGGAGTTTAGTCCCATCTCAAGGGTGACCCACTGCTAAGATTTTTGAATAGTGTGGTCTAGGGCTGGGAGGAATGTGTAAGGTATTCATGCAACTGTTGATATTTTTACCAAGATAAGTGTCAATTGTGTGTTAAATTACATGCTCCATTATTATTTATGTGTTTATTTTTATGTGTTTTTCCGGTGTGTTGCATGTGTATTATTATTATTATTCTGTATGAATCTATTCATTTTCATAGTTTCTATATGTTTTAATTTTGTATATAGTTCGAAAATTTCATGTGGAATCCCCCAGTTGGATGTTGGGGATGTTACAGTACATATCTCCTAAAGTATATTACAAGGCTTATAAGCCACTGATTGTAAATTATGAGAGTGAGAAGGACTCTATAAAATTTCTATATTTCCATCTTATATGTTTATGAGAGTGAGAGGTATTTTGTAAGAGAGTTTCTATATTTCCACCTTACATATTGTTCATAAGTGAGAGGAATCTCGTTAAAAAAAAATTCTATATAGCCACTTTGTTTTAGAGTGAGAGGAATCTTGTTATAAAGATTTAACCATTAGCTAAAGGAATACATATGGATCGAATTGTCTAAGACAACATTCTTGATTTTGAAGAATTGAAAGTGAAGGAACAGAAGGATACAGACAGTTGGAGCATGTAGATCAAGAGCGGAAAGGGCATCAAAGTAATGCAAAACTTTCTAGAGATGGTAAAGGAGAAATAAACCTCTTCAGAAATAGGAGGCATAAAGGTGCATGCTATAATCATATTTGAATTACTATGTCATGTTTGTGTGGATGTATACCTTGAATAGAAGAAAGTCAGGTACATATGAGAATAATACATATCAAATTTTTTTTAAAGGAAGGAGAGTAATGGATAGGGAATTCATTTAGAAACTCCTATAGATACATCAGAATTACTAAAACAACATTCGACTTGGTTTTTGATTGTTCAAGATAGACTATCTTCAACAATAGGATATGGGAATGGATTTTGGAATATAGGATACATGTATTGTAGATATTCAATGAACAAGACTTTTGTTGTCAGAGAATCTATGAGCTAGAACCAGAGCTTTTAGTGACATTGTTAGAGGCCAGAGTCAAAGCCATACTCTAGAAAGATAGACAAAAGTACATTGATCTAATACCTAAGATCAAAAACCTAAGATGAAGACTAAATTCCAAAGAATACTCAACAAGATGGAAGAGAGAAGAAGCACCATCATTGAGTTATTGGATTTGAACTTTTCAGTAAGATGGAAGAGTGATCTAGAGTTATCATCACTAATTTGTTGAGTATCTATAATTTTAGAGGTCCAAAAGTTCTTCAGTGGGAAGGTGTGATCCAAGAGGATCTAATGAAGGCTCATAGAGATCCAGGAGGATACAAAATGCTCATAGGGGTCCCAAGGGATCCATAAAAAGATCAAAATTTAAACGTATCAAATGATCATGAAAAGGAAATCATTGTGTATAGCTCATATTTATATTTTCAACGACACAAACAAAAATTTTAATAAAGTTTGTACGCAAAAGTTATGAGAAGTCAAAGTTCAAGTGAAACAAATCAAAGTCAAAGTCAAAGGGGATAAAATGGGTAACACATGTCGCCACTACAAGGGTGAAACGTGGCATGTCTATAAATCATACGACAATGATGTGGCCACACCCCAAGGTGCCACATGGATTGACCGTACAATGACTAGGAATATGTGTTGGCAGACCGTACATACAAGTGGTCGAATCATATATTGACACATGGAAAGGTTCAACCAATGAGAGGCCGCCACAAGGAAACCTCCCATTGGCCTATATTGGTATTTTTTATTAAAATTATGGAGTCGACGAGGGTTGAAACTGTGACCTCCATAACCTTCCAAAGGTATTATACAAGCCCCACTACCAATGCACCATGCATTAGTTCTTAACCTATATATGTTTTAAATATCAATTGAATTAATGTAAAGTTCCATTTGGGGGAGGAAAGGGAGCAAGGGATAATTCCCCACTCCCTGGTCTATATGTTATTACATGTGACCCATACCAAAGTCTGCATGGGGGGCTAGTGAATTTATTCCACTGTAAACCATATCATATATGGCTATAACCATATTTAGAAAAAAAACTAACAAATATACCAATGAGGAGAGGGAATGAAACCCATGATCTCCTCCAATATAGCTAATGCCTTAACCTAGTCTAGCTCCAGGGTGGCCAGTAGTAAATTTGTTAGGAGTGGTTGTGCCTATGTTTGGGTGGAAACATGCACCTTTTTCAGCAGTCGCTTCACAAACTCTAGTTTTCTGATAAGTATCTTCATACTCTGTGTATTAAAATGGAAATGATCATTGAATATATTTATATGGCTATGAATGAGTTCTATGTTGAATGGTTAAGTTATAAATATGTATTATCTCTCTGTGAACCCATGCTTTTAAATGGTCGTATTCTTGACTTAGCCGAGCTGTTAGAGAGTTGTAAGATGTAAGTCTACAATAGTGTTGGGGAAAGACTTATTGTGATGCATAAGTCCTGCTAACCTCTATTATCTAACTTCACTGGAATTCCAAGTTCAAACCCTGTGGAAGGAGGGTGCCTCCTTCAAAATTTTCACTGTATGATTGAGGGCTCATGCCCATGTCCTTAACCCATTTAGGGCTAGAATACTTAGTGCATAGCCCACAAGAGTTTTCAAAGGACCCATATGACCTAGGTCTAGGGATCCTATGTTGGGAACGAAAGAAGTTAAGCCTTATAGCTTCATAAATTCAGGAGTTCAGAGCTCTGGAGTGATTCGACCCTACCGTTTATAAACTAGTCGAAGGAAACTGTTAGTTATGGTTTCCCACAAGGTTAACCGGTGCCTTACAGTTTCCTTATCTGGGACAGATAGACTTTCCCTACCATTAATCCTTGATCCATTCATTTATTGTGAAATAACGTGAACCATCGATTTGAGAGTATTTGAGATCCCCCTTGGCCATTGGATCCATGTCGAGGTAACTTTGGAAAAGTTCCACTCCGTGAGAACGTGGATGCTATATCATCAAACTCCCCGAATGCCGAAGTAATGAAGTGATAAGATCCATGGATATGGGGAGTTTGTTAATAACCCCTCTTAACTGTTCGATCCTCCATAGGAGGGACCAACATACAATAATTCGGTGAAGTTCTACCTCGGGAGAGTGGATTGGCCATAAAGTTGAAACCCTCGAAGGTTGGATTTACGAAGTGATGAGAACGGTAGATCTAGGGATCCTTCAAGATATTCCCTGGCCATTAGATCTAAGTCAAGTTTAGCCCGATGTGTACAACTCTGGGAGCAAGGAGGAATTCACACCATGAATTCCTCAAACATTGAAGTTACGAGGTAACGAAGGTCATAGTTCTAGGGGTTATGTGGAAACACCATGACCGTAAGATCGAAGGACTTGGAAGGTGACTAGTCTAGGGTGACGTGGTATGCTGACATCACCCAGGGTGACGTGGATCCACATTTGACGTGCCACGTTTCACCTATATCTGGATGTTTCACCGACCCTACATTCCCATTAATACGTGACATGTGTAACCCCCTATAAGGGCCACTTGTCCTCTCTGCCTTTCTGTGTGTCATCTTTGGAAATTACCTATTTTTCCATGTGGGGGTAGGAGTATTTGGGACCCACCTGTATTCATCATCGCATCTATTATGTCACCCCGTATGAGAGTGGACCCTTTGGGAGTCAGATACTTTGGGACTCCGAAGGTTTGGGATGTCGTGTCATAAGTAAGTTGAAGGGCCTGAAGGCTAGAGCTGTGTGGAGATATTTTGGGATCCTTCAGGAACTCATCACCCCATAGGACATGTGTGCAAGAAAAGAAAGCGACATTTAGTGTTGAAGCATCGAATGTTAAATTCTCCTCTAGATGTGTGTAAGATGATGATTAGGTCTCACCATTGGTTTAGACAGTGGATAGACAATCCCCGTGGGAGGTAGGAACCTGGAAACAATACGAATGTGATGGATCCACATGGGCGCCATATGTTCCTCGACCAATGAACGCTAAAGGACCTCAGGAATCAATAACTTGTAAACCAAAGGTTAGATTAGAGCCTGGTAATAGTTGATAAAAATATATGGGTGAGTAGAAGAGGATGGATCATCTCAGAGAGATGATTCAAGATGATTTGATTAAGAAAGATTTGGATGCCCCATCCCTAGAAAGTGTACTTAGGGCTCAAGTGTGTTACACTGGATTTAATAACAGTCATTGGTTGTGGGAGGAGTGTGAGCTGTCGATTTCAATTCAACGTTCGGAAGTTTAGGAGTATGGTGGTCATCTGGAGCGAGAAGCCCTGAAGCTTAGAGTTAATCACAACCATTGGCTATGGGAGAAGTGTGAGCCATCGATTTTAGTTTGGTGTTTCATAGTTCGGGAGTGTGGTGGTCATCTGGAGTGAGAATCCCTAAAGCCTGAAGTTAATCGAATCCATTGGCTATGGGAGGAGTGTGAGTCATTGATTTCATTTTGGCTTTTGGGATTTCAGAAGTGTGGTGGTCATTTGGAGAGAGAAGCCCTGAAGCCCAAATCCCATAGTTAATCACAATTTTTGGCTGTGGGAGGAGTGTAAGTCATCGATTTGATTTTGATGTTCGATAGTTCGAGAGTGTGGTGGACATATGGAGAGAGAAGCCTCGAAGCCTGAAGCATGGATTTAATCATAGTCGTTGGCAGTGGGAGGAGTGTGAGTCGTCAATTTCAGTTCGACGTTTGGCTATCGGGAGGTAGTGTGTGTTGGAGTCGGGAAACTTCTAAATCCTAGAGTCACGTATTCTCGCATTTGATTTTAGTCGTAGATCAAGGAACAAAGTGTGGACCATTGATACCTAAACTCTTCGGGAGTTCACCATTTCGACAGTCCAGGAGATTTATGTGTTGGAGTCATGGAAAGTTCAGAAACTCCCGAAGCCTAGAGTCCCGAAGTGAATCTCCACCATAGATCATGGAGGAGGGAAGAGAATCCCTGCCAATTGTCAAATATGGCCGCAAGATTTTGGAGAAAGGAAGGATAGGGAGAAAACCTACACCCATCAGTCAAAGTCACTTTATGATGGAATTTGCCAGTAACCACTCCGTAAGATTGGAGTGTTAAAAGGGTGAATGTCCACGAAGCACCAAAGTCTCAGAGCCCATAATAGTGCCCTTTAGTTGAGCACTTGGTTCTAGCCCACAGTCACGTGATAATTCAACTAAAGAAAAGGGGCTAGCACCTGTGGTTTTGATTATAGGTAAAAGGTTCTTAGATTAAAGTGCCCACAGGTTTTTTTGGACCTGAATAAAGAAATAAAAATGGCATGTGTACATTCAGACAAGATCCAGCACAGATTCGAGAGATGATTCATCTCTAGAAGAATATCCTAAGACCGATAGGTCACGCAAGCCCCTAGTAGGGGTGAGGGATTGCATCACATAACTTTGAATGAGACCATTAGGAAGGATAAGTACCTATATGAGCAAGGCAAGGGCAAAGAATCCATGCAAAAATATTGGGAAAAATTAATGGACAATTTTCAAATAGCCATAACTTTCTGCTCAAGACTCAAAATTGAGCATGGAAGTAGGCGTTGGAAAAGTATTGGAAAGTAGAATATAACTATTCACCCAGAAAATTGATCTGGGAAGTCAATTTTTCAGGAAATTAGAAGAAAGAATTTTTATGCATTATTGAACTAGAATTGTACATAATTTCATGAATTTGTTAAATCAATTAGCCTAACAAGTTTTTGTGTCTGCACATTTTGTAGAGTTAACAACAATTGGATCAAAACAAGATCAACATGGATTTTAGAATCATGGAAGAAATATAGGGGGCTTACAACCATGAAGATGAGTTCAGAGGGATGTATGTCAATATGGGTAATGAAGGTACAAATAGAAATGGACATGGAGAAGGAAAGGAAGAAAACATGAACTTGGTAGAGACCATTAAAATTTTGAAAAATGATGTCCAAAGATATAAAGTTGATAATGAGAGGCTTATGAAAGTCAAGGAGTAGTAGGAGGGTTTCAACATAAATTTAATGTAGAGCTTTCACATAATAGAAAAGAAAATGGATAAGGAGAATGACTCAAGCAAATCAAGAAGTCACAGGTCTCACAATGATAGGAGAAAAACAAGAAGTGTTGGCAAACATCACCATCACTCCTCAAGGAATTCCATTAGGAGAGAACATAGTAGTTCAAGTCCATCCCCTATCAGGAAACATAAGAGGAGGTATGGGGTGGATGAGCTACAAGAATAAATGAAAAAAATCAAGCCTCTGACATTTGATGGTGAGCAAAAGAAGGATGAATATGCAGATACATGGTTGGTAGGCATGAGGAAGTATTTTCAATTTAATAATTACTCTTCAAAAGTAGAAGGAAGAATTTACATATATCATCTCAAGGGAAAGGCATCCAAGTGGTGGGACCAATTTATGCAGGTGCAACACATTGATGAGAAAAATATTACTTGGAGGGAATTGAAGAAGTATTTAAAAATAAGTACTTGACTAAGAGATACTACGGCAATAAAATGAAGGATTTATTTGAACTCAAGCTTGGGAGATACAATGACCATAGATGAATATGAAAGAAGGTTTTTATAACTTCTAAAGTACATTTCTTTCATCAAGGAAGAGATAGTTAAGATTTAGAGGTATTTGAGTGGGCTTCCATTATTTATCAGTGACAATGTACAATATGATGATCCCAAAACATTGGAGGAGACCATAAGGCGATCTAAATTCCTTTATTATCAACATAAATGAAGGCCAACTTTCCAAAAATCTTGGGAAGACAAGAGGAAAAAAAAAGATGGAACAAAGGAAAAAATGGATTACGCCACCATTCTTCAAAAATAATCCTCAGGGACAACCAGCTTCTAGAGAAACTAAAATGACCGAGATAGTGGGGCAAAGACCAAGGAAACCACCTATTCAATGTTTGGGTTGTCGGGGAGACCATATGTATAGATATTTTCCTCACAAAGGTGAAAAAAAGAGGATTGTTCAGAATGTATGGCAAAATGATATAGTGGAGGACATGGGTAGAAATATACCTAGGATCTATGCAGCCCTAGAATACAAGAAAGTTGATCTTAAATCACAGATGATTGAAGTGGAAGGTAAGATCAACAACCAAACCATTGTTATTTTAATTGATTCAGGAGCTAGTCATAGTTATATAGATCCTAAGACGGTGGAAAGATTTCATTTTCCAAGAAGCAAGCTTGGAAAATCTTGGTTGGTGCAGCTGGCTTCCGAAGCTAAAAGAAGAATTAATGACATGGTTA
This sequence comes from Picea glauca, assembly GCA_000966675.3. Lineage (NCBI taxonomy): Eukaryota > Viridiplantae > Streptophyta > Pinopsida > Pinales > Pinaceae > Picea > Picea glauca. Next base: position 352,763 of record JZKD02S1688412.1, on the reverse strand, counting down.
AGGCATGTCCAATGGACATGAATAGACTGAGCACCAGGGAAGATTTGAACATCATACCTTTAGGTTCCTATGAATGTTTAAATGGTATGGATTTGTTGGACAACCAAAATGTTATCATTGAATATTTTAATAAGGAATTTACTTGCTTGTATGAGGAACAAAACCTAAGGACAATGCAGAGAATTCCCAAAGCAGTAACCATTAGAGAAATGTTAGCATTGCAACTGAAGAAAAGTTACAGAAAAGGGTGTCAAATATTTGTAGCACATATGGAAGAGACATCTAAAGATAAGGTGTAAAATATTGAAGATTATGCAGTCCTAAAAGAGTTTGAATATGTATTTAAATAAATACCAGGATTACCCCCTAAAAGAGACATTGATTTCTCCATCAATCTGATGCCATAAGCATCCCCAGTATCCAAGACCCCTTACGGGATGACTACACTTGAATTGAAGGAATTGAGAATGCAACTTGAAGACATTATAAATAAGGGGTATATATGCCTAAGTGTGTCATCTTGGGGTGCCCCATTATTATTTGTGAAGAAAAACGATGGAACGTTGAGACTTTGCATTAACTTCAGGCAATTGAACAAGGTAACTATGAAGAATAAGTATCCTTTTCCAAGGATCGATGACCTCTTTGATCAATTGAAAGATGAAAAAATATTCTCCAAGATTGATCTCAAGTCAGGTTATCATCAGGTAAGAATTAAAGAAGAAGACATTGGCACAACTTCTTTTAGAACAAGGTATGGGCATTATGAGTTCATAGTGGTGCCATTTGGGTTATCAAATGCACCAACTGTCTTCATGTTTTTAATGAATGGTATTTTTAGAGAATACATAGATAAGTTTGTCATTGTATTTTTAGATGACATTATTATATATTCTAAGTCAGAGGAAGAGCATGAAAAACACTTGAGGATGGTATTAGAGGTATTAAGGGAGAATTGGTTGTATGCCAAATTGAGCAAATGATCATTTTATCATAAGCAAATTCATTATTTGGGACATATCATTTTAGAGGAAGGGATAGCAGTGGATCCTAAGAAAATAGAGGCCATTAGAGGATGGTTAGCGCCAAAGAATGTGATAGAGGTCAGATCATTCATGGGCCTTGCAGGATACTATAGGATATTTATTGAAGGATTCTCAAATATTGCACACCCGATCACTTCATTGCAAAAGAAGGGAGTGGAGTTTCAATGGACATTGCATTGTGAAAAGAGTTTCCAACACTTGAAGCATTTATTAACAAGTGTTACAATACTCTGGATTGTTGATCCAAATGAAGATTTCATTGTATGCATTGATTCATGTAAAGAAGGGCTTGGGGGAGTCCTCAGTCAAAATGGCTATGTGGTATGCTATGAATCAAGGAATTTGAAGGAGCATGAAAGGCACTATGCTACTCATGATTTGGAGTTGGAATCCATAGTGCATGCCTTCAAGACATGGATGTTCTACCTCATGGGGAAAAGTTTCGAGTTGAGGATATACCATAATGGTCTGGAATATTTATTTGGACAACCAATTCTAAATGTGATGCAAAGAAGGTAGTTAGAATTTCTCAGTGAATATGACTTTGATATAAAGCATATCCAAGGGAAAGAGAACAAGGTAGATGATGCACTTAGAAGATGGGTGTGTGAGTTGCATGCTAAAACCATTAGCATGTGCTAATCAGATTTGAAGGATATAATCTTGGAGGATGGAAAATCAGATTTGAAATACATGCAAATAATAACAAAATTACAACAAGGTATTTTGCAGCAGAAAATTAAAGACTATAAGATAGAAAATGATGAAATTCTCATCTACAGGGGAAACATTTATGTATCAAATTCCCAGGAATTGAAAAATTTAATATTGAGAGAAATGCATAATGTACCTTATGTTGGGCACCCAGGTCATCAGAAAACTATTGCATCTATCGAGAGACAATATTATTGGCCAGGCATGAAGAAAGAAGTTCTTGATTTTATTGTCAGGTGTTTGGAGTGTCAAAATGTCAAGGTTGAGCATAGACACCCAACTGGTTTTCTACATCCATTACCCATTCCTGAGTGGAAATGGGAAGTTCTAACAGTGGATTTCATCACCAAACTTCCTAGAACAAACAAACAACATGATTCTATCATGGTAGTGGTGGATAAGCTTACTAAAGATGCCCATTTTATTCTAGTAAAGCTCTCTCACAAGGTAGCCAACATTGCTAATATTTATATGAGAGAAATTTCTCGACTACATGGTATACCCAAGACAATTGTATTTGACAGAGATCCAAAATTTACATCAAATTTTTGGAAAGGATTGTTTAAGGGATTTGGAACAAATGTGAATTTTAGCACGACTTATCATCTAGAATCAGATGGAAAAATAGAGATTGTGAATCCAGTGATTGAGGATATGTCTAGGATGTATGCGATGGATAAACCATCAAAATGGGAAGACTACCTACACTTAGTAGAGTTTTCTTATAACAATGGGTACCGAGCATATCTAAAGATGAGCCCATTTGAGGCACTTTATGGCAGAAGGTGCAACACACGGGTAAGTTGGGATAACCCAATAGATAGAGTAGTGGTTGGGCCAGAATTACTCAGGGAAATGGAAGAGAAAATGTTGAAAATAAAACAAAATTTAAAGGTTGTTGAAGACATGCATAAAATCCATGTTGATAAGGGTAGAAGTCACAAGGAATTTAAAGTGGGTGACCATGTATTCTTGAAAGTAAAAGCCACTAGAAGTTCCCTGAAGTTGGGAAATTTTTCAAAGTTGGTAGCTCGTTATTGTGGGCCATTTGAAATCCTAGAGAGGATTGGGCATGTAGCATACATGATTTCCTTTCTTGCAACAATGTTTATTCATAATGTACTCCATGTATCATTGTTGAAAAAGTATATACTTTATGCTAATCATGTCATTGATTGGAATGTGATTCAGGTGGAGCAAGAAGGTGCCTTTCAAGTGCATCTGATGTGCATATTGGACTGAAAGATCAAGAAACTCCAGAATTGATCCATAGAGATAGTAAAGGTCCAATGGACCTGGTATGGTCCTGAAGATCCGACTTGGGAGCACAAGGATTCTATGCAGGAAAAACACCCACATTGTTTTTAGGATTTTTGAAATTTTGGTTGTATATGTGTATATATTGCAACAAGGAAAGTGCATAAATAAGAGGGAGGTGAATGTAATACCCCTAGGAAGAACCACAACTATAAATGTAAATACAAATGTACTTAGGCTAGTGAGACAGGATGCAAAAATGACACTATATCTGTAATGGAAACGTAAATGTATTCACATGAAAATATTAATGGAAAACACATCACTGCGGCATACCAACCATGTAAAAGAGTATGGGGGACTAAACTCCATTAGTTAGGGAAAGGGGGATAAAATTCAAGGATAAGGGGATAAGCTAGGGAGATTAAGCCAAAAAGGAATATGATCTTAATATTTCTTAAAGTATAAATCATGGATAATTATTTTATCCTAAGTTATAAGGATGGGGACAAGTGGGCCAAATTATCTTCTCAACAGAACAAGTGTCAAATCAGTAGCATGCATACATATAGTTGGGACTTAGTTCATTTTCCCAGCATTCCATCATATTTCACTCATGGATTTTAGTTTTCCTCTGATACCTTTATGTTATTATCATTGTGCATGTAACGTACTCGAGCCAGTACCATACCTGTACATGTACATGTACTTGGTTAGCTTAGGATTTGGGCTGAAGAAGGGAGTTGTTAGGCCCATGGGATACTGAAGAGGTGGGTTGTCAGGGCCATGAGAAATTCTCTCTAGGTGAGAGAATTGATGGGAATTCATTCCCCGAAGGTGCCAAATTGCAGCTATAGGACTCTGAGATTTCCTTTTTGGCCTATTTTTTAAGCCCTGAAAAGGAAGTGGGGAAGTCAAGGGACTGTAAAGTAGAGAAGGGGCACATTTCCTGGGGTGGGACATGCATTTGGGGAATGAGAGATTGTAGGTTGTTAGCTCGAGTTGACACATGTGACAAAGTTTTTTCTATTGTTTGGGATACATCAACCTGGTTAGGAATTCCTTTACCCAGGTGGAGTTTAGTCCCATATCAAGGGTGACCCACTGCTAAGAGTTTTGAATAGTGTGGTCTAAGGCTCAGAGGAATGCGTAAGTTATGCATGCAATTGGTGATATTTGTACCAAGATAAGTGTCAGTTGTGTGTTAAATTACATGCTCCATTATTATTTATGTGTTTATTTTTATGGGTTTTTCCTGTGTGTTGCATGTGTATTATTATTATTATTCTATATGAATCTGTGCATTTTCATAGTTTCTATATGTTTTCATTTTGCATATAGTTCAAAAATTTTATGTGGAATACCCCAGTTGGATGTTGGGGATGTTATAGTAGATATCTCCTAAAGTATATTACAAGGCCTGTAAGCCACTGATTGTAAATTATGAGAGTGAGAAGGACTCTATAAAATTTCTATATTTCCACCTTATATGTTTATGAGAGTGAGAGGTATTTTGTAAGAGATTTTCTATATTTTTACCTTACATATTGTTCATAAGTGAGGGGAATCTCGTTAAAAAAGATTTCTATATAGCCACTTTGTTTTAGAGTGAGAGGAATCTTGTTATAAAGATTTATCCATTAGCTAAAGGGATACATATGGATCGAATTGTCTCAGACAACATTCTTGATTTTGAAGAATTGAAGGTGAAGGAATAGAAGGATGCAGACAGTTGGAGCATGTAGATCAAGAGCGGAAAGGGCATCAAAGTAATGCAAAACTTTCTAGCGATGATAAAGGAGAAATAAACCTGTTCAAAAATAGGAGGAATAAAGGTGCATGCTATAATCATATTTGAATTACTATGTCATGTTTATGTGGATGTATACCTTGAATAGAAGAGAGTCAGGTACATATGAGAATAGTACATATCAAAAAAAAATTCAAGGAAGGAGAGTAATGGATAGGGAATTCATTTAGAAACTCCTACAGATACATCAGAATTACTAAAACAACATTCTACTTGGTTTTCAATTGGTCAAGATAGACTATATTCAACAATAGGATATGGGAATGGATGTTGGAATATAGGATATAGGTATTGCATAGATTCAATGAACAAGACTTTTGTTGTCAGGGAATCTATGAAGTAGAACCAGAGATTTTAGTGACATTGTTAGAGGCCAGAGTCAAATCCATACTCTAGAAAGATAGACAAAAGTACATTGATCTAATACCTAAGATCGAAGACCCAAGATGAAGACTAAATTCCAAAGAATATTCAACAAGATGGAAGAGAGAATAAGCACCATCACTAAGTTATTGGATATGAACATTTCAGTAAGATGGAAGAGTGATCTAGATTTATCATCACCAATTTGTTGAGTATCTATAATTTTAGAGGTCCAAAAGTTCTTCAATGGGAAGGTGTGATCCAAGAATATCTAAGGAAGGGTCACAGAGGTCTAGGAGGATCCAAAATGATCATAGGGGTCCCAAGAGATCCATAAAAGGATCAATATTTAAACGTATCAAATGATCATGGAAAGGAAATCATTGTGTATACCTCATATTTATCTTTTCAATGACACAAAAAATAAGTTAAATAAAGTTTGTATGCAAAAGTTAAGAGCAGTCAAAGTTCAATTCAAAAAGGTGAAAGTCAAAGTCAAATTCCGGACCTCCCTTGTCGTTTTGTCTTTAATGGGGGGGGGTCCAATATGGTGCCATGTAAGTCTGAATGGCTAGGATTAAAGCACCCAGATCTACGGTTATGTTCCAATTATGGACCCCCCTTGCCTTTCTGCCTTTAATGAAGGGGGGGGTCTGATATGGGCAGCTCCTTGTGGGTCCCCCTCAATCGCTTACTGCCTTCACCCCCTTGTGACAAGTGTCCCCCACTTTACCTCCCCTATCCCCCTATCACATATCCCACTTACCTTCTACCCTTCACCACCGCACACATGTCCTCTGCGCTCCAGGTGTCATGTGCCCTTTTCCTTCGACCCTCTTGCACCCCTGTGCTCCATGCCACTTCCACCTGTGTCCTATCCATATTCTCATGGAACTCCTCATTTGGTGTCATAACCTCCATTGCCCACCACTTGGTGGTTCCACCTCAGCACCCCTCGTCTCGCCTCCACATTGTTGGCACCATCGCCCTCCCTGTCAGATACTCATACACATTCATAGGCCAGACCCCCTCGTAGCAAACCAACGAAGCAGTAGTGGCCAGGGAAAGGCTTCCACATTGTCCAAGAAGCAGAATTGACCAGGCCTTACCTAATCTTGAGAAAGCATTTATTAAGGTGGTTGACGGTGGTTGAACATCGTCTCCTTCCATAAATAGAAGGTCAGAAAGAGACAAAGCGCAGAAGGTGACTATCAATCTAGCCTGACAAAGATTGCATTTGATAGCTGACTGCATGGGTAGTCTGACCGACATATTCATGCATAGCCTAACAGGGAAACTTGCATGCACAAAGAATTTAACTCATGATACGATCGTGCCTTCAGCGGTTGAGCTAGATCCTAGTATTTAAAGGCATTTTTTCCATTTTTGTTGGTATCGATGGTAGAGCTAAGCTCCCTATTGTAATGTTTGGATGAAGCACTAGTTTCCTTGGTTATGTATATGTCTGTGAGGCTTCTTATTTAATGACAGTCAGTTTCCTTACTCCATATTGTTTCCATGTTATACTGGAAGAGTTCATGATTGATTGATTAACATGAATCATTATGACTGTGTTATGATAGATGTTTAATTGTAAAGCTGTTGTGATTTATTTTAGTGTTCTTGTAATTTGGATACAAGAAGTTCTTTTGTTTAAGTTCTTCCTCTTTGGGTTGTTGGAATCTTGATGCCTACAACATACCTTTACATTTTCTCACCGAATTCTTCCTCCTACTCACCCTTACTACAACTTACTGTCTGAAGTTAAACCAAGTCCTCACTTGTCCATGCATAGCCCAGTCCAATATTTTGAGTTCAAACAATATTGTTCCAAGTTTGTTCTCTTTCAATCACCCTTTATAAACAAATTGTGACATATAAACTAATGGGTGTCAAGCTTACTCCTGCTGCAATCCAGCAGTGACTTCTGGTGCTAATATTTTTGGTGCCACTGTCGGGGACGAAGTTGAATATTTTACCCAGGATTGAATGACATTGAGCCTCTAATTCTGAAGGTGCATCAGGCATTAGAGCCATCCAATATTGCTACTATGCACCTGGCGACTCCATTGTGACAACTTCATTGATGCGAACCCACAACCGATTCCATTGTTTCAACCATGGCTTCTAGAGGCAGACATACAAGGTATACTCCACAGTGGCCTTTAGCGACACTTGAAGCCGACCCAAAGAAGATCATCAAAAAGGGAAAGGCATTTGGAGGAGGTACTTCTACTACTAAACCAAGTATTTCTAATGATTTTCATTGTCTTATAGGAACTCCAACCCTTGCATCTGATTCTGTTTTATTGCCCTCTATTGGAGTTTCCCGAAGTCTGAAGTTTGGGAGTGTTCCTGCTGAGTTTTATCCTCCGGGTCTTGGATTGGAGGGAAAAATCCTTGTCACTCCCCTTTCTCCTGAGGTTTTACCCTAGTTCATACCTAGCACCTCAAAATATTTTCCTACCCTAGGTTTTAACACCCCTCCTCCTATTACTACTGCTACTGAAGAAAGGGAAACTTATATCCCTTTAAGCCCTGAAGCTCGTTCTCCAAATTCCTTGTGGTTTCCCTTTCCTCCTGTAAGCTCAGTTCTAGTTTCTCCTAGTCGAATCCATTCTCCTCCACCTCTTATTCTATGGCAGGTGATAATCCCCCTGTAAATAGAATGGATGCCATAGTGGTTTCCAAGTATTCCCCCTTAATCCTACCTCAGCCCATGAATCCTCTCCCTACTGGAGATTACTTGAAGTATATGTCTAAATTCACTGGAGAGGAGGACATAACTGTTGAAGAGCATCTTGTTGCCTTCTACAGTTATGCAAACAACCTGAATATTGAAAATGAAGATGTCTGGATGAGAGTCTTTGTCTAGAGCCTTGATGGTGAAGTCAGGAAGTGTTTTAGAGGATTGACCCTCAGTTCCATTGTAGGTATTGACGCTCTAGATAATTCCTTCCTGAGACAGTGAGGAGATAAAAAATACTTCATGTATTACATGACAAAGTTTGGTTCATTGAAGAAAAAATATGGAGAGTCTGTCTCCGACTTCTCCAAAAGATTCAATAAAATGTATAATAAGATCCCTGCTAAGATGAAGCCCACAGAATCCTTTGCCAAAATATCTTATGCTAATGCATTTGACCCTAACTTCTACCTCCTGTTGAGAAAGAGAAGAGATATTTCCCTAGCTCATATGCAAGATGCGGCCATAGAAGTAGAATCTAATGTGTTGGTAGTTGACAGGCTCAAAAATAAGGTTGTTACAGATAGAAGAAAGGGAAGATCAGAAGCCTCAACCTCTGACCCCTCTGTACCTCACCCTCAAGTGGATGAATTGACCAAGATGGTGAAATCTCTTTCTACAGAGAGGGAGAAGATGAAATTTGAAGGAAAGAAGACATATAAAAATCCTCAAATGTTGTATAATAGAGGCAACTTTAGGAGGCCTAACAATAATGTTCCTTATATTATTCCAAGTGAACAAAGGAACAGAGATAGATATGATCAGAGAATTAAAACCCCTCTCCAAAATAACCTGGTTGATGAAAAGGAGAGGGAAGAAGAAGAGCTTGACCCTGAGATCCATTGTTTGGGAGACCCCCCTTCTTTTTCTCATTTGAATCAATTAAAATATGAGGAGTCTCTCATGGAAAGTCAGCTCAATGAGATGAGAAAGGGAGATAAGGCTAGCAGCAGCCAAAATAGATATAACCTCTGGTCCAAGAAGAAATTTGGGACGCCCGATGTTCCTGGGCATCCTACCAAAGTGGAGAATCTTGCTAAAGATATGATAGATAACAACAAGGGTAAGAAACTCCAAGACCCCTATCCAGTAGTCCAAGATCCTTTTCCTGAAGTAAAATAAATCCCAACGCCCCCCTCCTCTTTTAATTTTGAGCATGAAATTCAGAAAATTAGAATCCATGTACCCCTATCTGAATGAGTAAAACATGAAGATTTCAAAACGATCCTCTCCAAGCTATTGCAGTCTGAACCCTCATACCATCCCACAGACTCAATTAACTTGCAAGATGAAAAGCATGCATTCATCCTAGGCCCTATGGTGGAAGACAAAGATGATTCATCCCCTCCCTTCTACACAACCCTGAACATACATGACAAGGTGTTGCACAATTGTCTGATGGATTCAGGGGCCTCCCATAATATCATGCCTAAAACTGTCATGGAAGAACTTAAACTGGAAGTCACAAGAGCCTATCATGATTTTTACTCCTTTGACTCTAGGAGGGTTTCATGTCTTGGAGTCATTAAAGATCTGGTGGTAACCTTGTTTCAGTTGCCCATGAAAAGTGTGGTTATGGACATTGTAGTAGTTAATGTTCCCCTAAAGTTTGGCATGATTTTGTCAATATCTTGGATAAAAAGACTCGGAAGAACCTTGCAAATGGACCTCACATATGCCACTATTCCTGTGTTTGGGGGGGAGCATAGAATATTTTACAAGGAATCCCAGCTGGCATATATTATTAGTGATGAAAAAAACCCCACCAACCACCCTATATTTTCACTTGACACTGATCTGTGGTCTAGTTTGTTGCATCTCACTGATACTCCTGGAGCCCCTCCTAAAATCCGAAAAAGGCCCATTTCTTATCATAAAATACCTCCTCCAACTACTTCTATATGTAATATGTTCTTCGATGGGGCCTCTTCTAGTGAAGGTGCTGGTGTCGGAGTGGTTTTTGTGTCATCTTGTTAGGAAACCATATCCCTGTCATACAAGCTAGAATTTTAAACTACCAATAATGTGGTTGAATATGAACCTCTTGTTTTAGGTTTAAGGGCCACAAAGGAAATGGGAATTGAAGAGGTAG
>JZKD02S1688412.1:301995-334353 GCA_000966675.3 Picea glauca | reverse complement strand
GTTTCATTTTTACACAAGCTTGAACCAGGGGAGACTATGCTTGAGGTAGGTGGTTTCATTTTTACACAAGATTGAACCAAAGTAAAAACTATGCTTGAACTTCCCAATGCATTATACACGAATTTGCATGGTTGGTACTTAGCCCCCAGCTTAAGAAGCTAGTGGATCAACTTCAGCATGAAGTCCAGAGGCTGAGGCAAATGCCCACCAATATTCATTTCATCCCAATGCAAAGGAGCATGAAATGAAGCTTCCAAGACTATACGAAGGACTTGACTCAAATAGAGAGGGGGAGAAACTATTTCATTTGTTAGCGAGCTTGGCATAGAAACAATAACTATGCTCATAACCTCTATTTAATTTTTTAACGAGGTTTCCACAGAGACGAAAAAACTATCCTCGTAAGTGGTTTCATTTTTTAATGAGCTTGTTATAGAGACGTGAAACCAATCCTCAGATGGTTTCATTTTTTAACGATCTTGGAAGCAAAAAACTATGCTCAAATACCTCTCTTTCATTTTTTAATGAGGTTGCCTCAGAGATGAAAAAACTATTCTCGACTCTCTTCTTGATCATGGATTCCAAGAGGAAAGTTCTCCGTAAGGATACCATGTCAAGGGACAAAATTTGGTTTGGATTCCAAAATATCTTCACTATACGGAAGGAAGATACTCTGGAAGGAACACATGTCGAGGGTTGTGACAGGGGTAAGGAGATCAGGCTCTAAAGACCCTATCGAAGAGATAACCATGTCAACTACCGGATCTAAGTCACCTAAAGTTGAATCCATGGGAGACAACGCCACATAATTTACCTGTGGTAGGGGTGATAACGTCGGCATATAAGAACCATTTAGGGAGGTAATCCAGTCAGGATCGATGAATGAAAGTTGATCAAAAGTCACAATTCTTCCATCATGAGGTAAAGATATCACACAAAAATGAGTGGACACAATAGCTTTCATGGCATAGACATAATCCCGCCCAAGAAGTAAAGAGAAATCCAAGGGATCTTGGACTACCATAACATCAACGAAAACAGTTTTCCCTCCCAAAGTTACAGGAAACTGAGGAAGGGTCCCTAAAGGTTGACTAGTTCTTCTGTTAAAAGATATTAGATTTTGTGTAACCAGTGCAAGCGGAGGATAACCCAAAGCTTGCCAAGCAATAGAGGAAAAAATACTAACAAACGAACCTTCATCTATCAGTGTTTGAGGAATGTCTTGACCACAAACCTGTACTGTAATATGGAAAGGAATGTGAGAGGGAAGACAAGGTCTAGTTAACATACCCCAATTAAAAAGGATGACTTCATTACTTGGAGGAGGTTCCACGAGAAAAGGAGGAATTCCCCCTGGCATGGTAGATTCTGTGTCAACGAGAAAAACGTGAGCAGTGTCGGGTTTACTCTCTAGAAGGAGAGTAGGATTGACAGATGACAAGATCAGATCGACCACTTGGGTTGCATTCGCCAAGGGGAGAATGGGGTCAACAGATGGAAATGGATCGACCACTTGTGTGACACTCTCTAACGAGAGAGTGGGATTGATCGAAGATGGGATCGGATCGACTGCTTTAGTTTCACTCTCTAAGGCGAGAGTGGGATTGACCAAGGATGGTATCAGATCAACCACTTTGTCAACCGGTTCAACTAAGGACGTGACCAAATTGATGACATGTTCAACCGGATTGACCGGTGAAGGGACCAGAGTGATCATTCCATCAACTATGGGGGGGTCAAGAGTAAGCTTGTGATAAGTAGCTGGAAATTGAGGCTGTGAAAAAGTCATGTCTTCCAGTAATTTCGAGGCTTCATCCATATGAGGGAAAAGGTGAGTGAGATGATTCCCTGTGCATAACATACATGGGAAATTGACTCTACTTTTCTTCTTCTCAACAGTATCTTGACTAGTTGATGGGAGGTCATCAACATGTTGTTCAGAGGCTGATGACACGGCCCACGGGTTGGCGAGAGTGTGTAGACCAAGCTTCTATGACCTTGGATAGACTAGGGCAATTCTTAAGAAGATGGCTACCCTTACAAATCCTGCAAAGGTACTTGGGCTTATGACTTGTTTGGGTGATCTTGACATCATCAACACTCCTAGCACGAGTAACATTAACTGGTTTTTTTCCAACATGTTTGACAGTGGTTGGAAGTTTGGATCCTTGCTTATTTTTCTTCTCCTTATTCTTTCGTTTCTTCTTCTTCTTATCCACCAAGTTACTAGCTTGAGATATTTCACTCGGCAAAGAAGATGAAATGGAAGAAGACCTTGCAAGTGAATAAGGTGAAGAATATCTTATTGGTAAAGACAATGAAGGATCAAGATGAGGTTGATGTTCTTGGGGGGAAGTGCTTATGACTTAAGCACTAACTGCATTCGGGATTACCTGAGTGAAAAACAACCATACTGGTAACCCAATTGTGAGACCTGGAAGGCTCAAAGTAGCAATATGAGGAGGACCAATGTTTCCATAAGAAGGAAAAACAAAAGGTTCTCCATGAAAAGGAGTTCCTTCATTGGTCATTCCGGGAACTGATGCCATAAAAATAAAGATCCAATCTAGAGTCCACTAGGGAAAACAAACAGCACACATTAAAAATATACTAAGCAAGCAAGAAAAAAAAACCTTCTCACAGTGAGCACACTAGTTGGTGATGAAATCCAACATCGTGGGAACAAAGTAAGAAGGGGTTGAGATAGAGCAGGTGGAAAATTTACGTTGACGACCTGCTTAATGGACTTACACCCTGGTGCAATCTCCCACACATAATTGTGGGTATACCCTCTAGGGATCCCACGTGAGTCTGGCCAATGTCGATTCCAGGTACCGTAAAGACTTGCCCCTCCACAATCACCTCATGTGAACAACCTAGAGAGATAGGCCACTAAGGTTACCAATCACTACGGTGATTCATGGGAAAACAGTCGACAGTCCGATCCACACGCAAGGGCGGGGTATCTAGCCCGAAATCAACTTGAAAGGCTTCCACTCAACATTGTTGGTATACCTCTCAAGCGAACCCCATAATACGTGCAACCTCTACACCAATACCAACAAATAAGGGTGAGTAACTCTGCCAGTCTCAATGCGACCTCGTGATTGACCCTTGTGTTAGAAGGGCTTCCCAGGACAAAATGTAATAAGTGGATATAACCGCTCCCTAACTCAAGATTCTATGTTTGTTTGCAACTTTGGAAAGTTATCTTTCACACCTATTCCAAAGCCCTACAACTAATCTAATGTAGGTTTGCTACCAGAAAGTATAAAAAATGTCTAATCAGTTTCTTATAAGCGCTTTATTTTATGGTTGTTGTTACTCAATAGGAAAATGGCATGAACAATATGGTGTTTTGACTAACTCGAAAGTTATACAAAGAGATGAATATGCTATCTTTTCATTTCGATGAAAGCTATGCTACGAGGAGGAGAAAACATTTATCATTCCCAGATGCATAATGTCCACAAAGAGGTACAGTGCAAGAAGGTTTGTAATCAAGAAAAAATTGGAAAAAGGACAAGAATTTTGAATGAACTATCAGATCCAGAGAGTCTGGATGGATCTCCCATAGACTCAGAAACCAGAAAACAAGCAATCGAAGCAAGGGAAACTAGACTAACTAGGAAACAATCTGGTTCCCCAGTGGAGTCACCAATTTTGTTCTTGGATAGATCGGTAGGTGCAGACACTAACTGATCTCCATAGATCCACCTAGATCTAGAACAAAACACACCAGAACATGACGTTGGCCTTAAGTTTTTAAATATTGAATTCACTACCTAAAGAGGGATAGGTGACATACCGTTTAAACACCGCTTCCTCTCGCCATTGCCATCCTAGCTCTGTTCAGAGAGATTACAACCATGGCCTTGATGTTGTAAGGTCCCTTCCAACTGTCCTTTGTTCCCCACACACTTCTTGCTCCAAGGATTTTAAGACCATGGATCTGATAGCTACTCATAATCTATCTTGACAAAGGAAATCTCAAAGCCACTCTAAGCAAGCTAACAATCCCAAGCCAAAAACAACTAACTTTCTCCATGAGAGCTCCTCTCCTTTTATAAGTTGAAGAGGATAAGGTGAGGAGGTTAGGATGATCCCACTAAATCATTAAAGAAAGTAATATCCAAACCATTCGGATTCCACCTCACCATGGAAGTTTCTCCTTCTAGAAGCATTAAGAAGATGCTCGTTTTTCCCACGTATGAGCATTCTCGCAGACTACCTATAGAGCAACCTATAAACCTCTCGCAACCCATCTATGGTGCAAACTGTGAGAATCAGGCATTCTTGCACCCTATACATAGTGCAGCATGCGGAAATCATATTTAATAGGGTTTTTACAAAGGGAGATGCAACTTCTTTTCTCAGGAAAAATTCTTCTCCCTTCTTTCTTCAGGAACTTAGGCCACTGACCCCTCTAAAGGAAACATATAGGTTTACATCATTAATGGTCATAGGGATGACAAAAATAATGTGTAACATCAGGTATCCTGACAAAGGAGAAAAGGACCGAGTATGCTAAGTTATTAAGGGAATTTGTTGATGTGTTTTCTTGGACTTACGAAGATCTCAAGATATTCGACATAGTTGTCATCGAGCACAAGATCCCACTGAAAGAGGATGCCAAGCCATCTAGGCAGAATCTAAGACAAATCAATCCTATGTTGTTGCCTATCATGGAATAAGAAGTAAAGAAGTTGTTGTATTCCCAAATCATTGTCCCTTTGAGATATTCTGAATGGGTGGCCAATTTGGTCCTAGTGAGGAAGAAAAATAGAGAAATCAGACTCTGTGTTGATTTCATAAATTTGAATAGAATCTCAAAGAAGGGCAATTACCCCTTTCCCAATATGGAACATATATTGCAAAGGGTAATAGGAGCATCCAGGATTTCCATGATTGATGGCTTCTCTAGATACAATCATATTTCTGTCCTACCGGAGGATAGAGAAAAGACAACATTCACCACTCCTTGGGGTACATTCATGTATGACAAAATTCCCTTTGGTTTCATGAATGTAGGGGAAACCTTTCTGCGAGCCATGGATATCGATTTCATTGGAGAAAGCTACAAGTTCATGGTCATCTATCTGGATGACATCATAGTATTCTCCAAGTCTGACAGAGAGCACCGTGAACATTTAAGAAGGGTTTTCTTGAAGTGTAGGAAGTTTGGCCTCTCCTTAAACCCCAAGAAGTCTATGTTTTCCATGAAGGAGGGAAAGTTGTTGGGCCACATAGTATCAGTTGAATGGGTCATGATTGATCCGAGTAGATTCGAAGCAATCCAAACCCTGTCACTCCTGAGATCCAGAAAAGAAGTCCAGGATTTCCTGGGAAAAAATAATTTTCTGAGGTTTGTTTCCAACTTTGTTGAGATGATTAAGATTATAACAACCATGTTGAGAAAGTGACATGAAGTTAAATGGAATGTTGATTCTTGAAGTCCTTTGATCAGATAAAGAAAGCCTTGACTGAAGCTCTGGTGCTTATCAGTCTTGATTAGTCAAAGGATTTCCTTATTTGCTCTTTTGCTTCATTTGATACTGTTGCAACTATCTTATTGCAGAAAAATGTTGAGGGTTTGGAGCAGCCCATTTCTTTCTTTAGTCAGGCATTGAGAGACACAGAGATCAAATATGAAATTATGGAGAAGCAGGCTTATGCCTTGGTGAAATCTCTCAAAGATTTTAGCGTCTATGTCTTACATTCAAAAATCATTTCATATGTCCCTTCATCTGCTGTGAAGGAGATCCTAATTCAGCCAGACATAGATGGAAGGAGGAGAAGTTGGATCACCAAGATCCTTGAATTTGAACTAGAGATAAAGCCCACCAAATTGATCAAAGGGAAAGGTTTAGCAAAGTGGTTGGTTGAATCCAATTCTAAGGCTTTGGGGGTTAGCTTCATCAATGTCGACTCAGAAATCTAGTAGACTGAGTTGTGTGATGGAAGTACTCATGAAATCCCTCCATTGGTAAAATGCACCTGGTATAGAAATATTATACATTCCCTGTAGGAGTTAACGCCTCCTAATGGAATAGGGAAGAGTAAGGCAAGAGATTTAAATCTCAAATCAATCAAATATTTCCTTATTGACCAAATCTTGTATTGGAGAGGCCCTCTAGGAGTACTTCTGAGAAGTCTAGACCCACAGGAAGCCCAAGAGATTATGTTTGAGTTTGATGACAGCCTAGGTGGGGGAAACCATTTCTGGAAAAGCACAGCCTGCAAAATTCTCAGGGTTGGGTACTACTAGCCCACTTTATTCACTGATGTCTGTAGAAAGGTCAAAGCCTACATCAAATGCAAAAAGTTCTCAGGAAAGTGACAACTCAAATCTCTACCACTAAAGCCTGTAGTAGCTTTAGGACCCTTTCAACAATGGGGGTTGGACTTCATTGGGGAAATTCATCTTGCTTCAAGTGGCCAACACAGGTGGATTTTAACTGCAACAAATTATTTCACCAAATGGATAGAAGCTATCTCCACCAGAAGTGCTTCACACAAAGTTATCATCAGCTTCCTAGAGGATATTATAGCAAGGTTTGGCTATCCAAACAAAATTATCACTGATAACACTGCATCTTTCAAGTTTGAACCCATGGTTAGATTCTATGAGTAGTTTGGGATTTTGCAAATTCACTCCACTCCCTATTACCCTCAAGGCAATGGACTGGCAGAGTCTTCTAATAAAAGTCTAATAAATCTCATCAAAAGATTGTTAGAAAACAATAAGAAGGCTTGGGATTCAAAACTCAAATTCGTTATGTGGGTTGATCGAGTGACAGCCAAAAGGTCCTTGGGAACCTCCCCTTTCCAACTTGTTTATGGGACATAAGCTGTATTTCCCATTCAATTGTCTCTACCTGTAGAAAAATTATTTTAGGATTGTGAGGGAGAGCCAGGCAATATGGTCAGAAGAATTCATCAACTGGTGGAAGTGCAGCAGACTAGAGAGAAGGTAGTGGACAGAGATCACGATCATCAACAGAAGATCAAGCAGGCCTTTGATAGGAAGGTCAAAAAAGAGGAATTCGAGCTGGGAGATCTAGTTCTTAAGTGGGATGCCCCTAGGTAAGACAAAGGTAAACACAACAAGTTCGACGCCCTCTGGATTGGGCCCTTCAAGATCTCTGAAGTATTCTTGAACAAAACCTACAGGTTGCAGGATTTGAAGGGCGAAGAAGTTTTCAATGGCCCTGTGAATGGGCATTTCCTGAAGAAATGTTTCGTTTGAGCCTTAAGTGGCTCTTTTATTGTTGTAAATATTTTTTTCTGTCAGTTTTTGGTTTCAATAAGGGACTCCATATCCCAACAGCAAGGCATTGAAGCTATAGTAAAGTTCTTGGTAGCTCATAGGGAGCGTGCCATCCCCCATGGAGCCTAATGTTATCACCTAGTGTTGTAAGGGGGGTGTGTTCCTAACAAATGCCCCCCTTTGGCGAAAAAATGACAAAAGTGGGTTGAAATCACACTTGTCCTAAGTTTTATGAGTGGGAACATTTGATTTAAAAGATGCGTGGATCTGGGCAGTCGTGATTCACGCACCTAGATCTACAGACGAAGTCCAATTCTGGACCCCCCTTGTCATTATGTCTTTAATGGGGGAGGTTCCTCTATGGTGTCATGCAAGTATGAACAGTTGGGATTAAAGTGCCCATATCTACGGTTGTGGTTCAATTTCAGACCCCCCTTGCCTTTCTGCCTTTAATGAAGGGGGAGGGGGTCTAATATGGCCAGCTCTGTGGTGGTCCCCCTTAATCGCTTACCGCCTTCACCCCCTTGTGACAAGTTTCCCCCACTTTGCCTCCCCTATCCCCCTGTCACATATCCCACTTCCCTTCTACCCTTCACCACCGCACACCTGTCCTCCACGCTCCAGGTGTCATGTCCCCTTTTCCTTCACCCCTCTTATCTCCCGACACCTACACCCCCATGATCCATGCCACTTCCACCTGTGTCCTATCCATATTCCCATGGCACTCCTCATCCGGTGCCATAACCCCCGTTCTCCACCACCTGGTGGTTCCACCTTAGCACCCCTTATCTCGCCTCCACATTGTTGGCCCATTGCCCTCCCCATCAGATCCTTGTCCATGTTCACAAGCTGGACCCCCTCGTAGAAATCCAATGAAGCAGCAATGGCCAAGGAAAGCCTGCCATGTTTTCCAAGAAGAATAATTGACCAAGCCTTACCTAATCCCTAGAAATCAATTATTAAGGTGGTTAACGGTGGATGAACGTCGTCTCCTTCCATAAATAGAAGGTCATAAAGAGACAAAGTGTAGAAGGTGACTGTCAGTCTAGCCTAACAAAGATTGCATCTGATATTCGACTGCATGGGAAGTCTGACCGATGTATGCATTCACAGCCTGACAGGGAAACTCGCTTGCGCGAAGCATTTAACTCATGATACGATCGTGCCTTCGACGGTTGAGCTAGCTCCTAGTATTTAGAGGCATTTTTGCCATTTTTGTTGGTATCGATGGTAGATCTAAGCTACCTATTGTAATGTTTGGATAAAGCACTGGTTTCCTTGGTTATGTATATGTCTATGAGACTTCTTGTTTAATGACAAATAGTTTCCTTACTCCATCTTGTTTCCATCTTATATTGAAAGAGTTCATGATTGACTGATTCACATGAATCATTGTGACTGTGTTATGATAAATGTTTAATTGTAACACTGTTATTATTTCTTTTAGTGTTCTTGTGATTTGGATACAAGAAGTTCTTGTGTTTAAGTTCTTCCTCTTTGGGCTGTTGGAAGCTTGATGCCTACAATAGACCTTTACATTTTCTCACCGAAGTCTTCCTCCTACTCACCCTTACTACAACTTACTGTCTGAAGTTAAACCAAGACCTCACTTGTCCATGCATAACCCAGTCTAGGATTCTGAGTTCAAACGATATTGTTCTGAGTCTATTCCCTTTTGATCACCCTTTATAAACAAATTGTGACATATAAATTGATGGGTATCAGCCTTACTCCTACTGCAATCCAGGAGTGACTTCTGGTGCTAACACAGGTTTGAGCTTTGTTGGTTTCAACTTCTATACTATCTCTGAGGTGTACAATAATGGTGGGAAATATGGTTGAAGGAGAGCTACGTTGAAGACTGGGTGTAGACCAAGGAAAGGGGGAATGTTAAGATCAAAAGCATTGTCACCCACATCCTTGGTGATGGTGTACGACCCATAATGGAGTGGGAGAAGCTTCCGATGGGGCCCTGTAAGGCATTCTTTCTGCAATTGCAACCAAACTTTGTCTCCCAATAGTTGGCAGGTGTTGAAGAAGTCAGGGTTGGTCTCATAGAGGTGGGGCCATCCAAAGGTCTCATGGCCACAAGAGTCTAGCACTGTGGTGAGTGTCGCAACTGGAGGTCGGTTGAGGAAATCAACAACTCGGTTGGTACTTCCTTTTTTATACTTGATGTTGAGGTGGAACTGTTGTAAGTATGTGGACCACTTTTGATGGAAGTCATTCTACAATTTTCCTTGGGTCTGCATGAAATGTAGTGGCTTGTGATCAATGTGGATGATTGTCTCCTTCCCCAGAATGTAATGTATCCACTAGCGATAGGATTTCACACTGGAGCACATTTTTTTGTGGTAAGTAGGGTACTTAAGGACATCATCTGATAGTGTCTCACTATGATATGCCACAGGTTGGTTTTGTTGAGTGAGAACGACACCCACATCATAGTCTGAAGCATCTATCTTGATCTCAAAGGGATGTTTCAAGTTCGGTAATGAAAGTACTTGGAATGAGAAAAAATGTTGCTTCAAGTCATCGAAGGCTTGTTGTTTGGATAGGCCCCACACAAATATTTCCTTACTACCACCCTTGGTTACTTGGATGAGGGCCCATGCGATATGAGAGAATCCCAACATGAACCTGTGATAGAAATTAGCGAGGCGCAAGAAGCTCTAAAGCTCAATGAGTGTGGTAGGGGTTGGCCAGTCATGGATGACCTAGATCTTGGCTGAATCCACATGCACACCATGCTAATCAATGGTGTATCCTAAGTAATGGACCTTGTCCATGTTGAAAGAGAATATTTCCAAGTTTGCATATAGTTTGTGATGTCGCATGGTGTGCAAAACCTACTGAATATGTTGCAAGTGTTCCGCCCAAGTCTTGTTGTATATGATGATGTCATCCAGATACACCACTACAAAAGTACTAGTGAAAGGTCGCAGGATATCATCCATCATCCTCATAAAAGTTGTTGGAGCATTTTTCAAACCAAAGGGCATGACCAACCATTCAAAAAGACCATCTTTTGACTTGAAGGCGATCTTCCATACATATGTATGTTCTATTGGGAATTGGTGGTAGCCATCCTTCATATCAATCTTATTGAAGTATTCGGCCCTCGTGAGCTGATAAAGGAGGTCGTCAATTCAGGGAATAAAGTACCAGTTCTAGACTTTGATTTTATTCAGGGCCCAATAATCAATGCAGAGTTGCAGGTCCCATCTTTATTCTGCACTAGTACGATTAGGCTCCCACAAGGTGATGAGTTGGTATGGATGTTCCCCTTGTGGAGAAGTTCTTGGATCTGCCTCTTGATCTCCTCATTTTATAATAGAGAGTGGCAGTAGACCGACCCATTGGGTAGCAGTGCACTTGGGGTCAGATTGATGGGATGCTTGACCTAGTAGTGCAAAGGTACCCCGGTAGGAGAGGAGAAGATATCTTAGTATTCTTCCACGACCTTATCCACTTGCTTCTGTTGTGTGGAGAGATCGGTTGCGGAGGCCTTGGATGTGGCTGCAATCTTTTTCTTACTCTAAGAGAGAATCATGAAGAAGACAAATTTCCCAGTCTGAGAGATTATCGTCCTGCATTACTTGGCAGAGATCAAGGAAATAACACTAGGAGGGACTGTCTCGGGTATCTTATACAATTTCCTGTTCAAAGTAATAATAACACTACGATGCCTAGATTCATATACAACATGATGTTTACATAAAAAAGGTTGTCCTAAAAGAACATTACAAACTTCGAGAGGAGAAACATCACACAATACCTCATCTTTGAAGGGATTGATTCCATACGATGGTCAACACTGTTGGCTGACACAAAGATCGCTTCCTTGGCAGAGCCATCCAATAATGTAGGGCAGCGGATGCGGTGTTGTCAGCATGGCTAACCGCTTGACAAACTTTGCTGAGATGAGGTTCTTATGGCTACTGCTATCAATGATGAAGTGCATTAGGGTGCCTTTTACCCACACCTGGGAATGGAAAAGGCGCTCACCTTCTTCTGGCTCATCTGGTTCACCAGGCTAGAGCTTGGTGGTGGCAATGGTGGAACTGGTTTCCATGTCAATGATTTATATTCCTCTTTCTGGTTCTAATTCAAAGTCAGAACCCACATCTGATTCAAAGGATTTCACTTCGACCACCAACGACTGCTTTGAGTGGCAATAAACAACGTTATGCCAAGGGCTCTTCTGGAAGTCTCACCACTTCTCAGTATCCTTCTTTGTCTTTCTGGTGTCCTTCTTTGTTTGTGTCTTGGACTAGTTGTCCTGATACTGTCCATCTTTTCTCTGCCCTTTATTCTGTAGGTTGGGGCCGCCCTTTTCTGGTTTTTGCTGCGAGGAGTTTCCAGGCCCAAATTGTCACATCTTTTGTTTGAGATTCTGCTCGATTTTGATGGCATATCAATAGGTTGTGCCTAAGGATGAGATGTCCAGAAATTCCATTTCAGTCTGGATATATCTATGCAGAGCACCGCGATACTTGAGCACCATATGTCACTGTGAATCTTTGATACCTATCTTGGTGCGCAGGGTATGGAAGATATTTGTGAAATCTGGCACTACTTGGTCTCTTTCCTGCTGCAATGTGGTCCATTTGGTATACAAGTCATCATAACTTCTGACAGGGTAGTATTGTTCCTTAATAGCATCCCTGAAGGAGTCCCAGGTGGTCGTGACTATAAATAATGAGGGTTCCTCTATTTCCTTTTTCTCACAGAAAGTTTCCCACCAATCTTTGACATGGGGAATGGCTTTAAAGAGCGCAAAAGTAATTTTTTCTCTATTTGAAAAGTTGTAGAAAAAAAAATACCCTTCTAGTAGATTCAACCACTTGTCTACAACACCTGCGTCTATATGAACTTCAAATATAAGAATATCGAAGTTGATTTGTACCTTAAAGGGGGCAGTGCCTCCGCTCGAGGAAGATGTGTCTCCTGTTGGTATCTGCCTAAGGATTTGCACAAAAATATCCATCATCTTATTCCTCTGTTGCAAGAGGGATTCCTCAAGAAACATTTTGAAAGGATCTCTTGTCCCATCATTTTTGTTTTATCCTACCATGAGAGGTCATTTGGGCATCTGAGAGGTTTTTTCCTTAAGAGAAACAAGCTCGAGACCCAATTCTTTGTACTCTAACTTCATTGGGGACATGCATTAGGAAGAAAAGGAGAAAACCACTCTGATACCACTAATCCAGATTTTATGAGCAGAATGAAATGAATACAGATTATTAAAATATGTTTAAAAAAAAATAACAGAGATACAATAAAACTAGTTTTCTATTCAATAAGGAAATAAGCTGAAACTGTAAAATGCAGCAGAAAACAATCTTGCTAGAATGGTGGTGGCTTATCTCTGAGAAGAGATGTGATGACTGTGCTCATTCGCAAGAAGATGATTACAATGAGGCTTTGAATGCCTTTTTATAATAAACAAGAATGTCAAAAACCCTAGACATCCAAAAATCTAACCCTAGGAGATGAAGCGCCAAAAGTCATGTGGGCCCTGTTTGGGTAAGTTAGTACATCAACTTCTCAGGGTCGTAACTTTTGCATATGATCGCCATTTTAGGCGCACGATAGCCCATTGGAAAGGTCTATCCGAGGAATACAAATTTTGTTGCTATTTATCAAGGGACATTTTCGACTATGGTGATCCCTAAAAACGTTGTTTAGGGCCTCAAAATGGCCCCACAAGTCACGGACCCGAAAACTAGGAAAACAAATTGCCAAACTGGAAAAATGCCAAAATGAACCATTTGGAATAGGTGGGAGGCCACCGACATCCATCTGGATGAGCCTTATGGTGTGGGTTCATTATAGATAAGAAACTAGGGATCCAAAATTTAATTGTCTTTTGGGACTCAACAATCATCATCAAGGAAGCATTGAACCCTTCTAACCCCAAGGGAATCAACTATAGGCAATTATTGAACATGTTCATAAGGTTCTTACTTATTTTTAAAGGGTGAATCTCTTTCACATCTAGCAGGATTTGAATAGTAAAGTTGATGTCATGAAAAAATATGCCACCACTTCGAATTTAGGTGTGCTTATGGAAAATGGGGGATTTTCAAATTCCACTATCCCCTAATGTTAATTAATGAGTATGGATGGAGTTATAAACCAAAATTTACTAGTAAGGGTCACCAATTTAGGTCATTTATGATCATCATTAACCGAGATCATGCAAGCAAGGCACACCGTAGAGGAGACTTAAGGGCATACAAGCGTGTATGCATAATTATTGCAGATGGGTGTGGTGTGGATTTATCAATGCATAAGAATGTGAGGAAGCATTTCATATGTGATTATTCAGGATGGGAGTTGCATGAATTGCAATAGTGTTGCAACAACAAGGAGGAATGAAGGAAATTACCAACATGACAAGGTAGAAGGTAAGATTTGTGATGAATAGGGAAACATTGGAGAATAGAATGAAAGTGGATTTGATTAGAGACATGCATTATTGATCTAGGGTGGTGCTAATGAAGTGAATTTCAAGCCACTTTTGGGGATTTTTTTCTTTTTCATACTTGGAGACATTTTCTTGCATTTGTTTTTTGGAGCAGAGTGTTGGATATTGGGACCCCTATTAGCAGAATTGGGAGAGATAGCTTGGAAGGTTACTTGGTATAAAATGGCACACATTGATATTCAGGAAATCAAAAAGATTTCGAGAAGGCATGAGGATATCTCCTAGGATAACAACAATTCCTTCTTAGCCTTGAACACCAAAATTGCATAGCTAGAGCATTCATGTGCAACACATAATGCCAATCAGATGAACCTTCTTTTGTCCCAAAAATGGGAAAATGTTAATATTGAATTAGAGTGTGGCAAGTTGAGAGTGTTAGTGGCTTCACATAGGATGGAGAACCTCTCTTTGGCATCCAATAATTAAGGAACTCAGCGTTGAGTTCATGGAGGGGACATTGAAGAATAAATTATTTGTCAAATAAAGTGTCAATGGAGATAGAAGGAGTAGGCTACCAGGACACTGGTGAGAAGCATGAAGATCAAGGAAACATGTAGTTTTAACTAAGTATCCTTTTTTTTTAGAGTTCAATGTATTTTGAGTCATTTATACAAAAAAGACACATGTAGAAACACTTGGAATGTTAGATTAATATGTATCCTTTTGTCTTTAGATATGAATTTAGAAATATAATATGTGAGGAGAAGCTCCATGACAATAGATGTAATGGTTGATTACCTTTGACTCGACTTACTTTTATATATTAATACAAAGTTCAACTTCGGTTATAAAAAAATAAGTGTCTTACTTTTTGGAGTTTACATCGAGTCTGCCAGTATTGTAAAGGCCAGGGATCAATATGGATGATGGTCTCCTTACCCAAAAAATAGTGATCTTCAATTTCTTCACTACTTGAACAAGGGTATATATCTCCTTGTCATATGTAGGGTAGTTTAGTTCTAGTCCATAGAATAGCTCCAATTGATAGGAGACTGGTCTCCCCCTTTGAATTAATATTTCTCCTATAACATACTCACTAACATTTGTTTCTATTTCAAAATACTTTTCCAAATTAAGTAGTGATAGATTCAGGGATTGACTAATATTCTACTTCAATTCTTCAAATGATGTCTATTACTTCCTTCCCTAAAAGAATTATTTCCACTAGTTTTTCTAGCATGAAGTGTTTTTTCCATAACTAAAAATGACGCTATGAAATTTCTTAAGTATAATTAGGTAGCTCCCAAAAAACTCCTAAGTTGTGTAACATTAGTAGGAGTGTCCATTTGAAAATGACCTATATATTTTTAGGATCAATATTCAACTTATCTCCATCAATAACATGTCCCAAGTACACTAAGAAATTCTTAGCAAACTCACACTTATTTATCTTTGCTAGTGTCTAATGTTTCCTCAATGTTTCTAGCACTCAATTCAAATGTAACACATTCTCCTCCAAATAAAATATGACAAAAGAATCTAGGAAAGGACACAACACATTATTCATTAAATTCATATATTAGTTGGTGCTTTACTCAAACCAAAAGGAATTAACCACTCATAAATACCTTGCTTCATATTGAATGAAGTCTTCCAAGTGTCTTCTTCCTTGATCTAGACTTAATGATATCTAGATTCGAAATATATATTGGTGAAGTACTTTGCATGTTTCCATTTTGTTATCACACAAACTTGTCAGAGTCTCGTGGGTTTGTGGTTTCTACCTAAGTCAGTAATTTTGCCCCATTTTTCTCCTTTTCGCCAACCAAATCTTAAGTTTTTCAATTTTGTCTTGTAGTCTGCTCTGCGTTTTCCCTCGATCATTGAGAAACCTTTTTTTTTGTGTAGTCCTACCAGAGAAGTTTCGACCCAAAGATTTTTTTTCTCTCTGAGGTTACTCACTTCCCTTTCTACCTCTATCACTGATCCTTTTGCTTTCCTGAGCCCTCAGCCAGTCGTCCAAGTATTTATTTGCACAGGCCACAACCATAAGCACAAAGCACAACACATAGAGTGGTCTGATATGGGCTTGAATCAAGCGAGCGGGCAAAATAAGTTTTCAGCGGCTCAGATTCTAGGTGGAGTTCAAATTGACGGTTCACAGGAATTCAGAATCTGAAAGTTGTCCGAAGTTTAATGTCGAGGCAAAGGCCCGAGATCTAAGGTCAAGAAAATATTTAATCTAGGCCATAGATCTCATTATGAAAGATCAACGGTGAATAATAATCGTGGGAATCGAGAGTTTAGAACGTTGTTAAAGTTATTCTTCAAAGATCTAAACTCCCGAAACCTGAAATCAACAAGGGTCATCCGATTCAAAGGGGCACGTGGCACCTGATCCAAGAATTCACGATTTCGTAACTCGGGGATTTTCGCATGGAGCGCGATGCAAGTTCGTGAAATGAGAAATCACGAAGCACCCAAGAGTTGAGACTGTTGTCACAGCCCGAGGTTGCATGGAGCGATGGAAAGGAACTGCGTCAAAGACTAAAAACGCCCGCGTTAGTCATGGAAAAAGATTTGCGTGGCCTCGAGACGCTAGGATTGACTCGAAGAAATTGGGAGGATTGCTTGGAACATTCATGTGCATCAGGCCTCGTCCTGATCCCGATGAAAGTATTTAATGGAAATGGGGGAGGTTGTTGAAACCTCGTTTCACCCCATAAATGGAGAGCGTGGAAAAGCTGGCTATGGAGGCAGACTGTCATCCCTGTCAACGAATTCTCTTGCAAGCCCATGTTGATCTGAGCTTACGTCTAACAGAAGAGTGCCTACACAGTCTGACAGAGAAGACGCAGACACAAAGCTTTGATTGTAATGGCCAGGTCACACTCCTGGTGGTGGCGAGTTGTTTTGAGTATAAATAATTAGTTTTGATATTTTTGTTAAGGTCGATGGTTGAGTTAAGCTCTCGATTTATAAATTTTTAATGAAGCCTCTAGTTCTCTGGTTATGTGTCGCCATTTGAGACTTCTTGTTTAATGACAAACAACTTTCTTTTCATCTCTATTGCTTTTGATATTGAAGGCTCGGGCATGGAAGATCCAGTTGAGTTGTTATAACCATATTGTGATGTATGTTTGATTGCAGTATTGTTGTAGCATCTTCAATCTCCTGAAGTTTTGGATCCAAGAGGATCTTGTATTCGAATCTTTTCATCCTTAGGCTGCTGGAAGACAGGATGTCCATAGCAGACCTTTACATTTTCTCCTCAAGTTCTTCCTCCTGCTCACCCTTACTTCAACTTACTGACTGAAGTTAGATCAAGACCTCATCCGACTGTGCATATCAGCCCAGTTTTCTGATTTAAAGCGATATCATCCCAAGTTTGCATCCATTAGACCCCCCTTAAAACTATTCATTGTGACATAAAAAATGATGGGTACTAGTCTTACCTCTGCCGCAATCCAAAGGTGACTTCTAGTGCTAACACAATGATCTAACAAGTCATTGATCTAGGGAAAAGGTTATCAATTCTTGTGAGTGATGTTCTTAAGAGATTTGTATTCAATTAGCATTCTCCAAGTCGTGTCCTTCTTTGGAACCAATATGACCAGGGAACTACATGGTGTACTTGGCCTTATGGCTCCTTGATCCAACAATTCCTTAAACTACTTCTTCACTTCATCCAACTCCAATATGGATTGTCTATATAGTCTTATATTTGGTAAATGAAAGTATATTTGTAACTATATCGCATGCTCGACTTCCCTATTTGGTGGCATTCCTTTTGGATCTTTGAACACTTCTTTGTATCTTGCAAAAATCTCTTTCGATTGGTGTTTTATTCTTTCATGCATCCTTCAAAGGATTCTTTCACACTTGCATAATTGATGTCATTTTGGTTTTGTTGAAAGAAAATAATTATATACTTCTTAGTTGAGTTGATTAATCTCTTAGCTTGGTGTGAAGTCACAAGAGAGATATTAGAATTCCCCTTGTGTGCATTCATGACAAATTATTACACATCCTTAACTAGGTGGTATCGGTATTTATCGTTCCTTCTCATGAACATAGAGTCCCTCATGTACATATAGGGACTACCAAACACTACATTGGAAACATCAAGAGGCTCTACATTGACTTTTATTTCATCAATAAAATTTGCATTGAGAGAAAATATAACCTTACATTACTTCTTAAATTTTAACTCTACATTCTTTTTAAACCAATAGAAAGGGTATGAGTGAGGGTGATCATGCATTTGTAAACTAAGTTTATGTATCAAATGCTCTATAATGAGGTTCACCTATGAACCAGAAATAAATAGAGCATCTACCCTAATATTTTTTAGCTAAATCTTGATATGGAATAAATATGACATCTCCTTCTCCTTTTTGGGATGGAGGCTACTCAATTTCACCTCCTACACTATTGTGCAAATAATCTTTTCATCCACATATGAGGTACTTTCTATCTCCTTTCTCACTTCCGTTAGAAGATTCTTCTTCTTAAAATTCTCCTGCTTGTGGCTCCTAGGATTTAACTTTGAATGTAGTTGCCAACATTTTTTCATTTGTATGACCATTGATGTTGCAATGGCCATAGTGGTTATTATGATCCTTTCACACATATGCATTGATAGAAACTTCTTATCTTTTCATTTTCCCTTCTTTTTCTTTCCCTTATTGGAAGCTTCATGCCATTCCATCTTCTTTGAAACATTTGGTTTCTCCTTCTTCTTGTTATATTCATTGTATTTATTCTATGCATAGGCCTCCTCAATGGTCTTGGAATTTAATAACATAACTTTTCCTTCTTATGTGACTATGAAGTCCACCTAGTTTCTTGATGCCCACATTTGTGTCCTATGGATTTATTCCTAGCTAAATGTATTTCTTTAAAAACTATATTATGTACTCTATCCTTGTCTCTCTTGATATTGGTACCACTAAATCTTCTATTTCTTTTCATACCTAGTAAGGTAAAACTAGGAGTTGACAAGGTCCTTAAATACATCCCACTTGGTTAATAGTGGGTCCTCCCCTAGCTTAAGGGCCTCAGTGTGGCTCTCCGGTGAAGCTTGTGCATAACCTTCTAGCTTTAGTCTAGAAAAATATATTTTTTGCTCCTCTCCTGCATTATGCACACTAAAATAGAATTCTAATTGTTGCAACCAATGATTCAATTTAAGTGCATCAAGCTAACCTCCATAGGGTTTGATCTTGACCTTTTATTCCATTTTAAATAGGCGTTGAGATGACTAGTTACTGGAGTCACATTTTTTAGGCTTTGGATCTTCCTTCTCTTTCCTCCACTCATGTTTTTCTAGATTCTCATGAGATTTGGACTTCTTTGAAAAAAAGATGCAATTATTCTCAAGAGAATACATGGGTATGGCCATGCTACTATAAATATTATCTACTTGAGCTTCCATCCTTGTTAATCTTTTTTCATATTCATCAATGTGTCTTCATTGGTTCTCTTCATCCATTTTTATGGAATACAACTACCTCTTTACCCTTCTTGTGCAAATCTTGGGATAAACAATGTATAACCCTACCATTTTTTTTTATTTTTTGAGTCAGGTAAGCATATATTGTGTCTCAAACTACCAAGAACCCAAGTAAACATGTTTTGATACTAATATGATTTGTAAACCACATTGGATATTTCAACTGTAAACTTACAAATATAGATATAAACTTAAAACAAATACAATAAGCCTATGCTCCAATTTGTCACAATCCTTTTGTATTTTTTTAACACTTTAGTAGAAATAAAATAATAACATCCAGATTCTTTAACCACCGCAACATAAAAAATAGACTATAATAGAAAGACACACAATCGAACATAAATATTTACCCTAGAAATCCATATGGGGAAACTAGCATTCAATGAAGGATTGTGCCTTCCATCTTCTTATATTATGGAGATAAATATACATAATACAAATATTTCCAAGTTTATTGTGAAGTTGTGAAATGCTATGGTCTTCTATAATGTTCTACAATATTTGAATTATGGTGAGTTGACATGGTGGCCACTTGGATAGGTGGGGAACATCTAGATTGTTACCTTGTTAGGGCTTGAAATTTCTCATACAAAATCTATTTTAGGTGCACAATAGCTTGCTGGAAAGGTCTCAATGAGAAACAAATGTTGACAAGGGTTAGGCTTACCTAAGTTGCCATTGTGCCAAAAAATTATGTTCTAGGCCTAAAATCTGCATTAGAAGTTGATGACCTAAATTTGACAATATAAACACCATCACCAAGATGTTTCAAATTCTATATCTCCCATATAGGGTATCAACAAATTCATTAGGATATGATCAAATTCATATGATACATGAGTAGATCCATTTTGTATAAATGTTACACTTAAGTTTGTTTCATTCAAAAATAAAATATATCTTCAAGATATTATATATTTGAAGGAAATACACATATATCTTTTGGAGATATACCTCCTAATAATTTGGTTAGAAAAATAACATTATGTAAGTAAGTAGTTATTTAAACTTTTTTAATTAAGCAACTTTATTTTTATTATTATCTTTTTAATTTTTTAATATACTCTTATCTAATCTACCATAATTTAACATCTCCTTTATACTGAGTTGTAGAGCACTTGGCTACTCTCACCACTTATATTTACAATTTATAAGATTTTGTTCATCAAATTTCTAAAGTTATATAATTTATTTTATTTAGTGATAACATCACAAACTTAGATAAACTTTTTAAATATTAAAACTTTGTAAAATTTTAGTTAAAAAAATTGAAAGTGATGTGTTTTAAAGGGACCATACACTAGCAATATTCTACAAATGAGATTCCATTACACTTACATTTTGTAGCAATATTCTAGCAATGAGATTCCACCACTTACATTTTGTAGCAATATTCTAAAGACGAGATTTCACCACTTTCATTTTGTTTTGATAAAACAACTTGTAAAATTTTGGTCTCCAGTTTTTGAGAAACATAATTTATATCATTTTACTCATAAAATCGTGAAATCGCATACAGTTACACTAAGCCCTTCAAATTGAAATATGATCATGTTATTCAAATTTAACACCAAGCGATCTCCTTTATAAGTTTGTTTTCCTAATAACGCTGGATTGTAGAGATTTCTTATTTTTCTAACTGAAGTTATTAATTGGTTTGTTGAGATTGTCGAAATTTCTTCTCTTTCTAACTGAAGTTATTGATCCGTCTAATTTCCATAATTCACCACCCTGAAGTTGTGCTCTCTGTCTGTTAGGATAAGGCTGCAATTTGTTCATGTTTTGTTGTGGCTTTTACTGCAAGATGGCTGCTGTGGGAAATGTTTGCAACCCAAGATAAGATGATGGGATTCCTTTATGCTGTTTTTGTTTTTAACATAGTTTTTACTAATCAGGTTATATATAGGGTTTTTTTTAATTCAAAACTAATATCAAATAAAAAAATAATATCAATTAATGTTATTTAATTAAAATTGAAACATCTTAAACTTAAAAAAAAAATGAAATATAAATATTGTAGAGTTTCTAATGATGGGTGGAGTGTNTACTCAAACCAAAAGGAATTAACCACTCATAAATACCTTGCTTCATATTGAATGAAGTCTTCCAAGTGTCTTCTTCCTTGATCTAGACTTAATGATATCTAGATTCGAAATATATCTTGGTGAAGTACTTTGCATGTTTCCATTTTGTTATCACACAAACTTGTCAGAGTCTCGTGGGTTTGTGGTTTCTACCTAAGTCAGTAATTTTGCCCTGTTTTTCTCCTTTTTGTCGGCCAAATCTTAAGTTTTTCCCTTTTGTCTTGTAGTCTACTTTGTGTTTTCCCTCGATCATTGAGAAACCTTTTGTTTTGTGTAGTCCTACCAGAGAAGTCTCGACCCAAAGATTTTTTTTTTCTCTGAGGTTACTCACTTCCCTTTCTACCTCTGTCACTGATCCTTTTGCTTTCCCGAGCCCTCAGCCAATCGTCCAAGTATTTATTTACACAGGCCACAACCATAAGCACAAAGCACAACACTTAGAGTGGTCTGATATGGGCTTGAATCAAGCGAGTGGGAAAAACAAGTTTTCAGCGGCTCAGATTCTAGGTGGAGTTTAGATCGACGGTTCAAAGGAATTCAAAATATGAAAGTTTCCCAAATTTTAATGCCGAGGCAATGGACCGAGATATAAGGTCGAGAAAATATTTAATCTAGGCCATAGATCTCATTATGAGAGATCAACGGTGAATAATGATTGTGGGAATCGAGAGTTCAAAACGTTGTTGAAGTTGTTCTTCAAAGATCTGAATTCCCGAAACTTGAAATCAACAAGGGTCATCCGATTCAAAGGGGCACGTGGCACCTGATCTGAGAAGTCGCAATTTCGTAACTCAGGGATTTTCACATGGAGCGCGATGCAAGTTCATGAAACGCAAAATCGTGAAGCACCCAAGAGTTAAGACTGTGGTCACAGCCCGAGGTTGCATGGAGCGATGGAAAGAAACTGTGTCAAAGGCTGAAAACGCCCGCGTTGGTCATGGAAAAAGATTTGCGTGGCCTCGAGACGTCAGGATTGACTCGAATAAATCGAGAGGATCTCTTGGAACATTCATGTATGTTAGGCCTCGTCCTGATCCCGATGAAAGTAGTTAATGGAAATGGGGGAGGTTGTTGAAACCTCATTTCACCCCATAAATGGAAAGCGTGGAAAAGCTGGCCATGGAGGCAGATTGTCATCCCTGTCAACGAATTCTCCTGCAAGCCCATGTTGATCTAATCTTACGTCTGACATAAGAGTTCTTACACAGTCTGACAGAGAAAACACAGACACAAAGCTTTGATTGTAATGGCCAGGGCACACTCCTAGTGGTGGCAAGTTGTTTTTAGTATAAATAACTAGTTTTGATATTTTTGTTAAGGTCGATGGTTGAGTTAAGCTCTCGATTTGTAAATTTTTAATGAAGCCTCTGGTTCTCTGGTTATGTGTCACCATTTGAGACTTCTTGTTTAATGACAGTCAACTTTCTTTTCATCTCTATTTCTTCTGATACTGAAGGCTTGGGCATGGAGGATCCAGTCGAGTTGTTATAACCATATTGTGATGTATGTTTGATTGCAGTATTGTTGTAGTGTCTTCAGTCTCCTGAAGTTTTGGATCCAAGAGGATCTTGTATTCGAATATTTTCATCCTTAGGCTGCTGGAAGACAGGATGTCCATAGCAGACCTTTACATTTTCTCTTCAAGTTCTTCCTCTTGCTCACCCTTACTTCAACTTACTAACTGAAGTTAGATCAAGACCTCATCTGACTGTGCATACCAGCCCAGTTTTCTGATTTAAAGCGATATCATCCCGAGTTTTCATCCATTAGACCCCCCTTAAAATTATTCATTGTGACATAAAAACTGGTGGGTACTAGGCTTACCTCTAGCACAATCCAAAGGTGACTTCTAGTGCTAACACATTGATCTAACAAGTCATTGATCTAGGGAAAAGGTTATCAATTCTTGTGAGTGATGTTCTTAAGAGATTTGTATTCAATTAACATTCTCCAAGTCATGTCCTTCTTTGGAACCAATATGACCAGGGAACTACATGGTGTACTTGGCCTTATGGCTCCTTGATCCAACAATTCCTTAAACTACTTCTTCACTTCATCCAACTCCAATATGGATTGTCTATATAGTCTTATATTTGGTAAATGAAAGTATATTTGTAACTATATCGCATGCTCGACTTCCCTATTTGGTGGCATTCCTTTTGGATCTTTGAACACTTCTTTGTATCTTGCAAAAATCTCTTTCGATTGGTGTTTTATTCTTTCATGCATCCTTCAAAGGATTCTTTCACACTTGCATAATTGATGTCATTTTGGTTTTGTTGAAAGAAAATAATTATATACTTCTTAGTTGAGTTGATTAATCTCTTAGCTTGGTGTGAAGTCACAAGAGAGATATTAGAATTCCCCTTGTGTGCATTCATGACAAATTATTACACATCCTTAACTAGGTGGTATCGGTATTTATCGTTCCTTCTCATGAACATAGAGTCCCTCATGTACATATAGGGACTACCAAACACTACATTGGAAACATCAAGAGGCTCTACATTGACTTTTATTTCATCAATAAAATTTGCATTGAGAGAAAATATAACCTTACATTACTTCTTAAATTTTAACTCTACATTCTTTTTAAACCAATAGAAAGGGTATGAGTGAGGGTGATCATGCATTTGTAAACTAAGTTTATGTATCAAATGCTCTATAATGAGGTTCACCTATGAACCAGAAATAAATAGAGCATCTACCCTAATATTTTTTAGCTAAATCTTGATATGGAATAAATATGACATCTCCTTCTCCTTTTTGGGATGGAGGCTACTCAATTTCACCTCCTACACTATTGTGCAAATAATCTTTTCATCCACATATGAGGTACTTTCTATCTCCTTTCTCACTTCCGTTAGAAGATTCTTCTTCTTAAAATTCTCCTGCTTGTGGCTCCTAGGATTTAACTTTGAATGTAGTTGCCAACATTTTTTCATTTGTATGACCATTGATGTTGCAATGGCCATAGTGGTTATTATGATCCTTTCACACATATGCATTGATAGAAACTTCTTATCTTTTCATTTTCCCTTCTTTTTCTTTCCCTTATTGGAAGCTTCATGCCATTCCATCTTCTTTGAAACATTTGGTTTCTCCTTCTTCTTGTTATATTCATTGTATTTATTCTATGCATAGGCCTCCTCAATGGTCTTGGAATTTAATAACATAACTTTTCCTTCTTATGTGACTATGAAGTCCACCTAGTTTCTTGATGCCCACATTTGTGTCCTATGGATTTATTCCTAGCTAAATGTATTTCTTTAAAAACTATATTATGTACTCTATCCTTGTCTCTCTTGATATTGGTACCACTAAATCTTCTATTTCTTTTCATACCTAGTAAGGTAAAACTAGGAGTTGACAAGGTCCTTAAATACATCCCACTTGGTTAATAGTGGGTCCTCCCCTAGCTTAAGGGCCTCAGTGTGGCTCTCCGGTGAAGCTTGTGCATAACCTTCTAGCTTTAGTCTAGAAAAATATATTTTTTGCTCCTCTCCTGCATTATGCACACTAAAATAGAATTCTAATTGTTGCAACCAATGATTCAATTTAAGTGCATCAAGCTAACCTCCATAGGGTTTGATCTTGACCTTTTATTCCATTTTAAATAGGCGTTGAGATGACTAGTTACTGGAGTCACATTTTTTAGGCTTTGGATCTTCCTTCTCTTTCCTCCACTCATGTTTTTCTAGATTCTCATGAGATTTGGACTTCTTTGAAAAAAAGATGCAATTATTCTCAAGAGAATACATGGGTATGGCCATGCTACTATAAATATTATCTACTTGAGCTTCCATCCTTGTTAATCTTTTTTCATATTCATCAATGTGTCTTCATTGGTTCTCTTCATCCATTTTTATGGAATACAACTACCTCTTTACCCTTCTTGTGCAAATCTTGGGATAAACAATGTATAACCCTACCATTTTTTTTTATTTTTTGAGTCAGGTAAGCATATATTGTGTCTCAAACTACCAAGAACCCAAGTAAACATGTTTTGATACTAATATGATTTGTAAACCACATTGGATATTTCAACTGTAAACTTACAAATATAGATATAAACTTAAAACAAATACAATAAGCCTATGCTCCAATTTGTCACAATCCTTTTGTATTTTTTTAACACTTTAGTAGAAATAAAATAATAACATCCAGATTCTTTAACCACCGCAACATAAAAAATAGACTATAATAGAAAGACACACAATCGAACATAAATATTTACCCTAGAAATCCATATGGGGAAACTAGCATTCAATGAAGGATTGTGCCTTCCATCTTCTTATATTATGGAGATAAATATACATAATACAAATATTTCCAAGTTTATTGTGAAGTTGTGAAATGCTATGGTCTTCTATAATGTTCTACAATATTTGAATTATGGTGAGTTGACATGGTGGCCACTTGGATAGGTGGGGAACATCTAGATTGTTACCTTGTTAGGGCTTGAAATTTCTCATACAAAATCTATTTTAGGTGCACAATAGCTTGCTGGAAAGGTCTCAATGAGAAACAAATGTTGACAAGGGTTAGGCTTACCTAAGTTGCCATTGTGCCAAAAAATTATGTTCTAGGCCTAAAATCTGCATTAGAAGTTGATGACCTAAATTTGACAATATAAACACCATCACCAAGATGTTTCAAATTCTATATCTCCCATATAGGGTATCAACAAATTCATTAGGATATGATCAAATTCATATGATACATGAGTAGATCCATTTTGTATAAATGTTACACTTAAGTTTGTTTCATTCAAAAATAAAATATATCTTCAAGATATTATATATTTGAAGGAAATACACATATATCTTTTGGAGATATACCTCCTAATAATTTGGTTAGAAAAATAACATTATGTAAGTAAGTAGTTATTTAAACTTTTTTAATTAAGCAACTTTATTTTTATTATTATCTTTTTAATTTTTTAATATACTCTTATCTAATCTACCATAATTTAACATCTCCTTTATACTGAGTTGTAGAGCACTTGGCTACTCTCACCACTTATATTTACAATTTATAAGATTTTGTTCATCAAATTTCTAAAGTTATATAATTTATTTTATTTAGTGATAACATCACAAACTTAGATAAACTTTTTAAATATTAAAACTTTGTAAAATTTTAGTTAAAAAAATTGAAAGTGATGTGTTTTAAAGGGACCATACACTAGCAATATTCTACAAATGAGATTCCATTACACTTACATTTTGTAGCAATATTCTAGCAATGAGATTCCACCACTTACATTTTGTAGCAATATTCTAAAGACGAGATTTCACCACTTTCATTTTGTTTTGATAAAACAACTTGTAAAATTTTGGTCTCCAGTTTTTGAGAAACATAATTTATATCATTTTACTCATAAAATCGTGAAATCGCATACAGTTACACTAAGCCCTTCAAATTGAAATATGATCATGTTATTCAAATTTAACACCAAGCGATCTCCTTTATAAGTTTGTTTTCCTAATAACGCTGGATTGTAGAGATTTCTTATTTTTCTAACTGAAGTTATTAATTGGTTTGTTGAGATTGTCGAAATTTCTTCTCTTTCTAACTGAAGTTATTGATCCGTCTAATTTCCATAATTCACCACCCTGAAGTTGTGCTCTCTGTCTGTTAGGATAAGGCTGCAATTTGTTCATGTTTTGTTGTGGCTTTTACTGCAAGATGGCTGCTGTGGGAAATGTTTGCAACCCAAGATAAGATGATGGGATTCCTTTATGCTGTTTTTGTTTTTAACATAGTTTTTACTAATCAGGTTATATATAGGGTTTTTTTTAATTCAAAACTAATATCAAATAAAAAAATAATATCAATTAATGTTATTTAATTAAAATTGAAACATCTTAAACTTAAAAAAAAAATGAAATATAAATATTGTAGAGTTTCTAATGATGGGTGGAGTGTTCATTCGAAATGAAATATAAATATTGTATGGGACCTGAAAAGCTTGTATGGTCCCTGATGATGGGTGGAGTGTCCACTCAAAATGAAACACAAATATTGTATGGGACCTGAAAAACTTGTATGATCCCTAATGATGGGTGGAGTGTCCACTCAAAACCTTGGACTTTTCAAAACTCCACACACAGTTTCAATCCAGAAATATCTATAACATGTTTTTTTTTGTTTTTTTTTTAAAGCAAGGAAATAGGTTAAATTCAATCATTTATATTGTTTTTGTTTTTTAAAACAATTTCTATTAATCAGGTCCCTGTTTGGATTTTTTTTTATTCAAAACTAATATCAATTGATGTTATTTAATTAAAATTAAAACATTAAAAAAAAAAGATGAAATATAGATATTGTAATTTTTATTTCATAACTTTATAGATATTGTAATTTTTATTTCATAACTTCATGGATATTGTAATTTTTATTTCTTGGATTATGTCAATTGATGTTATTTAATTTAAATTAAAACATTAAAAAAAAAAATGAAATATAGATATTGTAATTTTTATTTCATAATTTTATGAATATTGTAATTTTTATTTCATAACTTCATGGATATTGTAATTTTTATTTCTTGGATTATGTCTTAATGTTGTTTTTATTTGGCTAAGAATTAGTATTTTTTGGAAGCAAGAGATATGTTTACTGGTTAAGACTCAGAAACCTTTGGCAAGATTGAAATCTTGATATAGTTTTCCTGGAGTAACAGTGACGAATCTGCATAGATAGCAGCCAATAATGTCTTTGGAATATAGGTTAACAGTCCAAGATCCAGAGACCTCTGACAAGAGTGAAAGCCTGTCACCTTAGGGACCACTATTTGTTCATTCTAGAGGGTGTGGTTTTTCATAAATAACAGTGAGAAGTCTGTGCAGGTAGCATCCAATAATATCCCTAGAGTATAGGTTAATGGTCCAAATCCAGAGACCTCTGTCAGGAGTGAAAGCTTGTCACCTTAAGAACCACCATCTATTTGGATTCTTAAATAACAGTAATAAATCTATGCAGACAACAACCAATATAACTACTGTCCCCGCTATTAATTGACAACTAAATTCTGATAAATTTTCTCAATAAAAAATAATAATAAAAATAAAATATCATAATCTATAATCTATCATATGAATAAATAGAAAACATTAACATTAACACTAATATGAACATATCACAGCTCAGTATCATCACATAAAACCAATATCCTATCCTATTCCATTGACAAAAAGGATCCTATCACAGATTATTATCGTCACATTGATACAAAACTAAATCACACTGCTAATCATTGATGATTTTCTTCCAATCCATTACGTGAACAGAGAAACCTTCAACCCAATTTATCAGCTAATAATAGCACTGCTAAAAATAAACATGCTAAAAAATAACAGTCCATCAGTCCATCTGAAAAGACCAAAACTTCCTGAGACTGCTGGGAGAACCCTGCCAAATATAGTAAGCGATTCATATGAAGAAGCGAAGGTAACTGGGTTTCGGGAAGAAAGACCAACCAACGATCTAGACTCTTGAGACTTCTCCCTTACCCGGTCGCAGACATGAAGTTGGAATCCTTCATCAGTGTTGATGTCGCTGTGTCCAGTGCAACTGATTCCGACATTTCTCGCTCTAACCCTCTCTCAACATTTTCTCGCTCTAACCCTCTCTCACAAAAATCCGACAAATATACCTATTCAAAAATATATAGATATATACAACAGGAACTTGAATTCATTACAGCATTGCGTCTCCTGGGCACAAGGAATTGAAATATAAGAAGAGGCATCAAAATATTATTTTCTAATTTAAAACACAGCATTCTAATGTTGCTTCTGATCCATCTCCACAATTACCCTATAGCCCACAACAGTTACAATTATTGCAATTGAAATTAGATCCAGTCGAATCCGCTAAATCTTCATGAAAGATCTTCCAGCAGTAGGCTCAATGCCTATGAATAGTTCCAGAGAGACGTTTCAGCATAGATTGATCCATTTCCGTCATAAAAATGATCAGCAGAATAAGTATTACCATACAACTGTTCTTGCTCAAGAAACCATGGAGGGGCTACCAATAGAGCTTCTGCCATATTACCCAAAAAGTTGGGCAGATCGAACAGAATATCATCGTCTATGATCGTCGACTCGTTCTCCGAAAGAAAACTTGAAATCCAAGCCGAATTAGACGCACAAGCTGCTGCTGCTGCTTTTTCATTAATATTGGACTCTGGATGGACGGCCTCAGTGTTCGTCACGGCAGGGTCGAGGGATCGATCCTCGTTATGATCTTCTTCTGAAGGCGTATGAAAGGCGGCAGCCGCCGCCGCCGCCGCCTCCTGGATGTCCCTGGTGGACAATGTGGCGGGGCGAGGCAACGAAGAGGCGAGGTGGGGGAAATTGAGGATGGCCGACTCCCCCTTTAGGGCTCGAGCCGCCACGTCGTGGGCTCGAGCCGCCATCTCCGGTGTTGGGAACGTACCCAGCCAAATCCTCGATTTCTTCTTGGGCTCTCGAATCTCTGAAACCCATTTCCCCCAAGTCCGCATTCTCACGCCTCTGTAAACAGGGTGACGGTTTCCTTTAACCCTCAACCCCCGCTGCTTATCTTCACTACACGCGGCGGTTTCTCCTTCGCCAGAGTCGTCTGCATTACTAATCTCGGCTCCAGAACGCTTATCCGACCTATTCTGCATTAATCTTTAGCCCAGAATCCGATACACCCAAGGTAGCGGTGGAAGTGACCGCACACGAGGGATATATACGAGTGAGCAGTCATGAACAGTAGATGAGCACGAGTTTGTTCAACCAGTAGGACCACCGCCTGCACAACTAATGGCTGCCGTTCATTCAAGTGGCAGAAGGCCGAACTTGGACCATGGCAAACCAAGTTGTCCAATCTGAACCGTAGAACATCCAACCAACTGTTATTCGGTTTTATTTTATTTTTAATTTATATGGATATGTTTCTGGTGTATAATAAAACTACAGCTGTATATTTTAGACAATTTAATTCAATTTTTATCATTATAGTTCAGGTAAAGGGAGAGGAGTATTGTGAAAAACTGAAGAACAGTGTTCATGTAGGCTTAAAAATAAAAGCTTTTAAAGGGTATTGGTTAAGCGTTCTATATTTTGAGATTTTTTTGGTGGGTAATGTAAATTTGGATAAATAGCTATTTTTTGTTGTTTAAATTGTATTTTTGAATGTATAAATAGATTCAGTTTGATGAAAAATTCCTGAGACACTCGAGTATACAAATTTACTCGCTCAAATTTGCAGATCAAATCATTCATCACCTGATTTCGACCAAAATCAAACGGAAAAAGTTGCCAAAAATCTCCAAAAGATAGAACTTTTAGAGTGCTGCCTTGAAAAATAAGAAAAAAGTTTAAACATTTGATTTTTTAAGATTTTTTTTTATAATTATTATTGAAATTGATGATATAATTATTGATGAAATTGCAATTTTTCATTATTTAAATTGTTATTTTAAATGCTGAGATGAATTCTGTATTCTGAAAGATTCTCTAATCTACTCTGAAAACCCTCTAATTCACTTTGATTTTGCAATATCAATAAAAATTGATATTTTTAATTCCAATTATTCTTTTATGTTTTCAATCAGTACTGATATTTTTAATTCCAATTACTCTTTTAAATTTTTAATCAAATTTCAGATAAAACTCATTATATTTTTAATTCCAATTATTCTTTTATGTTTTCAATCAGTACTGATATTTTTAATTCCAATTACTCTTTTAAATTTTTAATCAAATTTCAGATAAAACTCATTGAAAACACAGCCTGAAAACTTTAAAAAATCAAATATGTAAAAGACTGGCTAGGATGTAAGTGAAAATACATTTAAACCAATGGAAAAGAAAATTATGGAAAACTTTTAAAGAAATATTCTTCTAAAATAGAAATAATATAAAATTATTGAAAAATAAAAGTCATAGTTGTTGGAAAAAAAAAACTAATAATTT
The DNA here is from genome assembly GCA_000966675.3 of Picea glauca. Taxonomy (NCBI): domain Eukaryota; kingdom Viridiplantae; phylum Streptophyta; class Pinopsida; order Pinales; family Pinaceae; genus Picea; species Picea glauca. The sequence continues at coordinate 303,092 of JZKD02S1688412.1, read as the reverse complement.
TGTATTAAAACTATTAAATCATTTTGGATGTTTGAATGTTTAGGTTAAATGAAATTTAGATATTTGATTTTAATGAGTTTTGTTTTAATGCTCTAATTGTAAATCTTTATTTTCGTATAGGAAAGAGAGTAGGCAGTCACGGGGAACGTACATGTAAAGGAAAAAGAAAAGTTATTGACAAGTACTGTACCAAGATGAGCAAAGTTGAAGATATTTATAGTATTGAAAATTTTTGTTCATATTAAATGTTTTTAATTATTATAGGAAAAAGTTAGTTAAGGAAGAAGAAGTGTATGTAATATTGGTAAAAAAAAAAAGTTATTGACAAGTATATGCAATATTGATAGAGTTAAAGATAAGATAGAGTGAAAAAAATTGTATATATTTTTGTTATAGTTTAAATGTTTTAAGTTTTTTTTTTTTTTTTTAGAGTTTTTTTTGTTTAATTTTGTTTTGTTTGATTTGTAGATTTTTGTGGTTAAGTTTGTATAATCTAACTGTCTTCAGGTTTTTCTACAGGCTGACTTTATTTATACATTTAAAAATGCAATTTAAACAATATAAAATTGTGATTTCATGCAAATTTATGTGGTAAGATTCTTGGAAAAAAGACCCAAACCTAGAACAGTTAGACAACCCCTATATTTTTTATTATAAAAAGAGTGAAAAACATGAAATTTTGTTAATAAACGGTTGAAAAAATATATATTTTAAAATCTTTATTAAGAATGGTTAAACACCACTAATTTATCACATTAAATTAACTAAAAAATATTTTATTTTATTTATAATCTGTTTGTGGTACATGATAAAAATTTATTTTATTTTTTTTATAATATGTTTGTGGAACATAATAACATATTACTCTCTACATTTTTTCTTTGTTTCTCTATGATTGGATAACAACAATTACTCTCTACATTTTTTCTCTCTTTCTCTCTGATTGGATAACAACAATTTTACATTATTCAACAAAATGTCCTAATGTCCATGTAAATATATAGAACCAGCTTTCTCCTTTGGCTTTGTGGTGGAAAATGGTGTGATTGTTTTGTATAATCCTAAACAACAATCTAATTACATTTACGGACTTAATC
>JZKD02S1688412.1:280189-291073 GCA_000966675.3 Picea glauca | reverse complement strand
TTCATTAAAGGCAGAAAGGAAAAGGGGATCTAAAATTGAACCACAACCGTAGATTTGGGTGCTTTAATTCCAATCGTTCAGACTTGCGCGACACCATAGCGGAACCCCCCTCCCCCATTAAAGACATAATGACAAGGGGGGTCCAGAATTGGACTTCATCTGTAGATCTAGGCGCGTGAATCACGACCGCCCAGATCCATGCATCTTTTAAATCAAATGCACCCGCTCATAAAACTTAGGACAAGTGGGCTTTCAACCCACTTTTGTCATTTTTTTGCCAAAGGGGGGCATTTGTTAGGAACACACCCCCCTTACAACACTAGGTGATAACATCAGGCTCCATGGGGGATGGAACGCTCCCTGTGAGCTACCGAGAACTTTACTGCAGCTTCAGTGCCTTGCTGTTGCGATATGGAGTCCCTTATTGAAACCTTAAACTGACAGAAAAAAATATTTACAACAATAAAAGAGCCACTTAAGGCTCAAATGAAACATTTCTTCAGGAAATGCCCATTCACAGGGCCATTGAAAACTTCTTCACCCTTCAAATCCTGTAACCTGTAGGTTTTGTTCAAGAATACTTCAAAGATCTTGAAGGGCCCAATCCAGAGGGCGTCGAACTTGTTGTGTTTTTCTTTGTCTTGCCTGGGGGCATCCCACTTAATAACTAGATCTCCCAGCTCAAATTCCTCTTTTCTGACCTTCCTTTCAAAGGTCTGCTTGATCTTCTATTGATGATCGTGAGCTCTATCCACTACCTGATCTCTGGTCTGCTGCACTTCCACCAGTTGATGAATTCTTCTGTCCATATTGTCTGGCTCTCCCTCATAATCCTGAAATAATTTTGCTACAGGTAGAGCCAATTGAATTGGAAATACAACTTATGTCCCATAAACAAGTTGGAAATGGGAGGTGCCCAAGGACCTTTTGGCTGTCACTCGATCAACCCACAGAGTGAATTTGAGTTCTGAATCCCATGCCTTCTTATTGTTTTCTAACAATCTTTTGATGAGCTTGATTAGACTTTTATTAGAAGACTCTGCCAGTCCATTGCCTTCAAGGTAATAGGGAGTGGAGTGAATTAGCGAAATCCCAAACTACTCACAGAATATGACCAGGGGCTCAGACTTGAAAGATGCAGCGTTATCAGTGATAATTCTGTTTGGGCAGCCAAACCTTGCTATAATATCCTCTAGGAAGCTGATGATAACTTTGTGTGAAGCACTTCTGGTGGGGATAGCTTCTACCCATTTGGTGAAATAATTTGTTGCAGTTAAAATCCACCTGTGTTTGCCACTTGAAGCAGGATGAATTTCCCCAATGAAGTCCAACCCCCATTGTTGAAAGGGTCCTAAAGCTACTACATGCTTTAGTGGTAGAGATTTGAGCTGCTTCTTTCCTGAGAATTTTTTTCATTTGATGCAGGCTCTGACCTTTCTATAGACATCATTGAATAAGGTGGGCCAGTAGTACCTAACCCTGAGAATTTTACAGGGCATGGTTTTCCATAAATGGTGTCCCCCACATAGGCTGTCATCAAACTCAAACATAATCTCTTGGGCCTCCTGTGGGTCTAGACATCTTAGAAGCACTCCTAGAGGGTCTCTCCAATACAAGATTTGGTCAATAAGGCAATATCTGATTGCTTTGAGATTTAAATCTCTTGCCTTACTCTTCCCTATTCCATCAGGAGGCATTAAATCCTATAGGAAATGTATAATATTTCTATACCAGGTGCATTTTACCAATGGAGGGATTTCAGGAGGACTTCCATCACACAACTCAGCCTACTAGATTTCTGATTAAGCATTGATGAAGCTAACCCCCAAGGCCTTACAAATGGATTCAATCAATAGCTTGGCTAAACCTTTCCCTTTGATCAATTTGGTGGGCTTTATCTCTAGGTCAAATTCAAAGATCTTGGTGATCCAACTTCTCCTCCATCTATGTCTGGATGAATTAGGATCTCCTTCACAACAGCTGAAGGGACATATGCAATGATTTTTGAATGCAAGACATAGACCCTAAAAGCTTTGAGAGCTTTCACCAAGGCATAAGCTTGCTTCTCCATAATGTCATATTTGATCTCTGTGTCTCTCAATGCCTGACTAAAGAAAGAAATGGGCTTCTCCAGACCCTCAACATTTTTCTGCAATAAGACAGTTGCAACAGTATCAAATGAAGCAAAAGAGAAAATAAGGAAATCCTTTGAGTAATCAGGATTGATAAGTACTAGCGCTTCAGTCAAGACTTTCTTTATCTGATCAAAGAACTTCGAGACTCAATAGTCCATTTAAGTTCATGTCCCTTTCTCAACATGGTTGTTATAAGATTTATCATCTCAACAAAGTTGGAAACAAACCTCCTCAGAAAATTAATTTTTCCCAGGAAATCTTGGACTTCTTTTCTTGATCTCGGGAGTGACAGGGTTTGGATTGCTTCGACTCTGTTGGGATCAATCATGACCCCTTCATATAATACTATGTGTCCCAAAAAATTTTCCTCCTTCATGGAAAAAATAGACTTCTTGGGGTTTAAGGAGAGGCCAAACTTTCTACACTTCAACAAAACCCTTCTTAAATGTTCACGATGCTCTCTGTCAGACTTGGAGAAGACTATGATGTCATCCAGATAGATGACCATGAACTTGTACCTTTCTCCAATTAAAGTGATATCCATGGCTCGCTGAAAGGTTTCCCCTACATTCATCAAACCAAAGGGAATTTTGGCATACATGAATGTACCCCAAGGAGTGGTGAATGTTGTCTTTTCTCTATCCTCCAACAGGACAGAAATATGATTGTAGCTAGAGAAGCCATCAATCATGGAAATCCTGGATGCTCTTGTTACCCTTTGCAATATATGTTCCATATTGGGTAAGGGGTAATTGTCCTTCTTTGAGATTCTATTCAGATTTATGAAATCAACACAGAGTCTGATTTCTCCAATTTTCATCCTCACTGGGACCAAATTGGCCACCCATTCAGAATATCTCAAAGGGATAATGATTTGGGCATCCAACAACTTCTTTACTTCTTTTTCCATGATAGGCAACAACATAGGATTGATTTTTCTTATATTTTTCTTGGATGGCTTGTCATCCTCTTTCAGTGGGATCTTATGCTCGATGACAACTATGTCGTATGTCTTGAGATCTTCATAAGTCCAAGCAAACACATCAACAAATTCCCTTAATAACTTAGCATACTTGGTCCTTTTCTTCTTTGTTAGGATACCTAATGTTACACATTATTTTCTTCATCCCTATGACTGTTAATGATGTAAACCTATATGTTGCCTTTAGAGGGGTCAGTGGCCTAAGTTCTTGAAGAAAGAAGGGAGAAGAACTTTTCCTAAGAAAATAAGTTGCATCTCCCTTTGTAAAAACCCTATTAAAGATGATTTTCACATGCTACACTATTGCTAGGGTGCGAGAATTTCTGATTCTCATAGGTTGCACCATATATGGGTTGCGAGAGGTTCACAGGTTGCTCTATAGGTAGGGTGCGAGAATGCTCATACATGGGAAAAACGAGCATCTTCTCGATGCTTCTATGGAGAAACTTCCATGGTGAGGTGGCATCCGAGTGGTTTGGATATTACTCGCTTTAATGATTTATTGGGATCATCCTAACCTCCTCACCTTATCCTCTTCAGCTTATAAAAGGAGAGGAGCTCTCATGGAGAAAGTTAGTTGTTTTTGGCTTGGGATTGTTAGCTTGGTTAGAGTGGCTTTGAGATTTGCTTTGTCAAGATAGATTGTGAGTAGCTATCAGATCCATGGTCTTAAAATCCTTGGAGCAAGAAGTGTGTGGGGAACAAAGGACAATTGGAAGGGACATTACGACATCAAGGCCATGGTTGTAATCTCTCTTTCACATTTAATATGATACAGTAATATGATTCTTTCCTATAAAGCTTGTTGTGTTCTATTGTATGATTCCTTGATCACATACATAGGTTTATATTGAGTTTATGCTATTACTATCACTTTGGTTGGTTGCGTTCTTTTGCAGGTTCATCATTGTATGAGCGTTGGAATGGAACTAGGATGGAAATGGCGAGAGGAAGCGGTGTTTAAACGGTATGCCAACTATCCCTCTTTAGTTAGTGAATTCAATATTTAAAAACTTAAGGAAAGCGTCATGTTCTGGTGTGTTTTGTTTTAGATCTAGGTGGATCTAGGGAGATCAGTTAGTGTCCGCACCTACCGATTTATCCAAGAACAAAATTGGCGACTCCACTGGGGAACCAGATTGTTTCCTAGTTAGTCTAGTTTCCCTTGCTTCGATTTCTTGTTTTCTAGTTTTTGAGTCTGTGGGAGATCCATCCAGACTCTCTAGATCTGAAAGTTCATTCAAATTTTTTGTCCTTTTTCCAAATTTTTCTTGATTACAAACCTTCTCGCACTGTACCTCTCTGTTGCTCGGGAGAATAATTGATGTTCACACCCTACTATTCAGTTCAGTGCGACCTTCTCTCATCCTACTTGTATCTAGACTGCAAGAATCCCTAATTCTCGTACTGTACCCCACTACCAGGCTGCGAACTCATTTGTAAAAGTTTTGGATTAGGTCTTCCTGTCTTTTTGATGCCTGGTTTTTCTTTGATTAGTTGGATTGAACTTTTGGAGCCTATATTGATCTGTTTACAGTCTGCTTGACATTCTTTGAGTTGCTTTTAGCCATCTTTGCTTCGTTTGGTTTTGAAGGATTAGTCTCTTGCTTTGAGCGTCTTTCAATTAAAAAGCGTGTGTTTTCTTTAGAATTGTTTAGGGAAAGATCAAATTTCTTTTGAATGGTTCGCTTTAAAAGAAAACTTTTAGTTTGGGTTTCTTTGTTTTACAAAGTTCATTATTGCTTTTAGTGAAATTTTTGAAAAAAAAATATTTAATTTCTTACTTTATATTGGATTTGTGGCATCTTTGCATTTGAAGTAGCAGAATTGCATGATTCTTGGCATTTTTTTATCTTAAATTATGAAAATTATTCCCCCTCATGGCCGGGGGGGGGGCATGAATCGTGCATTGGTGTACAGTCTTTTTTGCTCATTTCTTAAGAATATTGATATTGATGAGTTTTAATATTTTGGGACATTGTGCATTTGGGAATGATAAATGTTTTCTCATCTTCGTAGCATATCTTTCATCGAAATGAAAAGATATCATATTCATCTCTTTGCATAACTTTCAAGTCAGTCAAAACATCATATTGTTCATGCCATTTTCCTATTGAGTAACGACAACCATAAAATAAAGCGTTTATAAGAAACTGATTAGACATTTTTATACTTTCTGGTAGCAAACCTACATTAGATTAGTTGTAGGGCTTTGGAATAGGTGTGAAAGATAACTTTCCAAAGTTGCAAACAAACATAGAATCTTGAGTTAGGGAGCGGTTAAATCCACTTATTACATTTTTTCCTAGGAAGCCCTTCTAACACAAGGGTCAATCATGAGGTCACATTGAGACTGGCAGAGTTACTCACCCTTATTTGTTGGTCTTGGTGTAGAGGTTGCGCATATTATGGGGGTCACTTGAGAGATATACCCACAATGTTGAGTGGAAGCCTTTCAAGTTGATTTTGGGCTAGATACCCTACCCTTGCGCATGGATCGGACTATCGATTGTTTCCCCAGGCATCATTGTAGTGACTGGTAACCTTAGTGGCCTATCTTTCTAGGTTCTTCACACAAGGTGACTGTGGAGGGGCAAGTCTTCATGGTACCTGGAATCGACATTGGCCAGACTCACTCAGGATCCTTGGAGGGTATACCCATGATTATGTGTGGGAGATTACACCAAGTTGTAAGTCTGTTAAGCAGGTCATCAATGTAATTTTTCCACCTTCTCTATCTCAACCCCTTCTTACTTTGTTCCCGCAATGTTGGATTTCATCACCAACTAGTGTGCTCATTGTGAGAAGGTTTTGTTTTCTTGATTGCTTACTAGATTTTTAACGTGTGATGTTTGTTTTCCCTAGTGGACTCTAGATTGGATCTTTATTTTTATGGCGTTAGCTCCTGGAATGACCAATGAAGGAACTCCTTTTCCCGGAGATCCTTTTGTTTTTCCTTCTTATGGAAACATTGGTCCTCCTCATATTGCTACTTTGAGCCTTCCAGGTCTCACAATTGGGTTACTAGTATGGTTTTTTTCCACTCAGGTAATCCCGAATGTAGTTTGTGCTTCTGTCATAAGAACTTCCCCCCAAGAACATCAACCTCATGTTGATCCTTCACCGTCTTTACCAATAAGATATTCTTCGCCTTCTTCACTTGCAAGGTCTTCTTCCATTTCATCTTCTTTGCCGAGTGAAAGATCTCAAGCTAGTAACTTGGTGGATAAGAAGAAGAAGAAATGAAAGAATAAGAAGAAGAAAAATAAGAAAGGATCCAAACTTCTAACCACTGTCAAACATGTTGGAAAAAAACCAGTTATTGTTACTCGTGCTGGGAGTGTTGATGATGTCAAGATCACCCAAACAACTTGTAAGCCCAAGTATCCTTGCAGGCTTTGTAAGGGTAGCCATCTTCTTAAGGATTTCCCTGGTCTATCCAAGGTTATAGAAGCTTGGTCTACACACTCTCTCCAACCCATGTCATCAGCCTCTGAACAACATGTTGATGAACTCCCGTCAACTAGTCAAGATACCTTTGAGAAGAAGAAAAGTAGAGTCAATTTCCTGTGTATGTTATGCACAGGGAATCATCTCACTCACCTTTTCCCTCATATGGACAAAGCCTCGAAATTACTGGAAGACATGACTGTTTCACAGCCTCAACTTTCAACTTCTTATCGCAAGCTTACTCTTGACCCCCCTATAGTTGATGGAATGATCACTCTGGTCCCTTCACCCGTCAATATGGTTGATCATGTCATCAATTTGGTCACATCCTTAGTTCAACCGATTAACAAAGTGGTTGATCCAATACCATCCTTGGTCAATCCCGCTCTCCCCTTAGAGAGTGGAACTAAAGAGATTGATCTGATCCCATCCTCGGTCGATCCCACTCTTCCGTTAGAGAGTGTCACCCAAGTGGTCGATCCATTTCCATCTGTCGACCCCATTCTCCCCTTGGCGAATGCAACCCAAGTGGTCGATCTAATCTCATCATCGGTCGATCCTACTCTCCTGCTAGAGAGTAAACCCGATACTGCTCACGTTTTTCTCATTGACACAGAATCTACCGTGCTAGGGGGCATTCCTCCTTCTCTCGTGGAACCTCCTCCAAGTAATGAAGTCATCCTTTTTAATTGGGTTATGCTAACTAGACCTCGTCTTTCCTCTCACATTCCTTTCCAGATTATAGTACATGTTTGTGGTCAAGACATTCCTCAAACACTGATAGATGAAGGTTCGTCTGTTAGTATTTTTTCCTCTATTGCTTGGAAATATTTAGGTTATCCTCTGCTTGCACCGATTACACAAAATCTATTATCCTTTAACAGAAGAACTAGTCAACTTTAAGGGACCCTTCCTCAGTTTCCTGTAACTTTGGGACGGAAAACTGTCTTCGTTGATGTCATGGTAGTCCAAGATCCCTTGGATTTCACTTTACTTTTTGGGCGAGATTATGTCTATGCCATGAAATCTATTGTGTCCACTCTTTTTCATGTGATATCTTTCCCTCAGGATGGAAGAATTGTGACTTTTGATCAACTTTCATTCATCGATCCTGACTGGATTACCTCCCTAAATGGTTCTTATATGCCGACGTTATCACCCCTACCACAGGTAAATTATGTGGCATTGTCTCCCATGGATTCAACTTTAGGTGACTTAGATCCGGTAGTTGACATGGTTATCTCTTCGATAGGGTCTTTAGAGCCTAATATCCTTACCCCTGTCGCAACCCTCAACATGTGTTCCTTCTAGAGTGTGTTCCTTCTGTCTAGTGAATATCTCTCGGAATCCATGACCGAGTTTTGTCCCTTGACATGGTGTCCTTACGGAGAATTTTCCTCTTGGAATCCATGATCAAGAAGAGAGTCGAGGATAGTTTTTGCGTCTCTGAGGCAACCTCGTTAAAAAATGAAAAAAGGTATTTGAGCATAGCTTTCTGCTTCCAAGCTCGTTAAAAAATGAAACCAGCTGAGGATAGTTTTCACGTCTCTGTAGAAACCTCGTTAAAAAATGAAACCACTTACGAGGATAGTTTTTTCATCTCTGTGGAAACCTCGTTAAAAAATGAAACAGAGGTTACGAGCATAGTTCTTGTTTCTATGCCAAGCTCGTTAAAAAATGAAATAGTTTTCCCCCCTCTCTATTTGAGTCAAGTCCTTCATCTAGTATTTGAAGCTTCATTTCATTATCCTTTGTAGTTGGATGAAACGAATCTTGGGGGGCATTTGCCTCAGCCTATGGACTTCATGCTGAAGTTGAGCCGCTAGCTTCTTAAGTTGGGGGCTAAGTACCAACCATGCGAATTCGTGGATAATGCGTTGGGAAGTTCAAGCATAGTTTTTACTTTGGTTCAAGCTTGTGTAAAAATGAAACCACCTACCTCAAGCATAGTTTCCTCTGGTTCAAGCTTGTGTAAAAATGAAACTAGGCCCAAGCATAGTTTTGTTTAGTTTTTAAGCTTGTGTAAAAATAAAATCTATCCCAAGCATAGTTTTGTTTTGTTTTAAATCTTGCGTAAAAATGAAAACAATCTCAAGCTTAGTCTTTGTTCTTTCTCATGCTCATAAATACATGAGAATAAGTTACCGAGCTTAGTCTTTGTTCTTTCTTATGCTCGTAAATACGTGAGAATGTAACCGAGTATAATTTTATCACTTTTTTGGACTCCTAAAGGTTATATGAAAAAGGAACCCCCTCGAGTTCCCTTTAAGCTCTTTTTAGACTCTCTAAACATGAAAAGATTGCCGAGCGATCTTGTTCTTTTCACGCTCGTTAAATTATTTGAAGAAAACATCTATTCAGTGATAGTTTATCTTTTTTTCGGTCTCATCATACTACTTTACAAAAAGGGAACTGAGAGAGTTCCCTTTAAGTGCTTTTTAGACTCTCTAAACATAAAAAAACCCTGAGTTTTCTTTCTTTGGACTCATAAAACAAACATTGAAAGGCCCATGTGGGACCAAACCACTCCTTCCTAGGTTTCATTAAACATACTTCGAGGGACTCATCCGAAGGATGAGCTTACATTTCAAGCATATGTTATCCTCCGCAAGTTTGTGTAAAAATAAAGAGGTACTCGCTAGAAATGGTGGGGGGGAATTTGGGAAAGAAATGTGTCTAAACCTGTATTCCATGGAAGAGTCTCTTTTGAACATGAAACCCTTTCACTTGCCTTGTGTCTAGGTTGGAAAATCTGCATGTCTCTTGATCATACTCCTTATAAGATTACAAATTGGTCTATGATCCCTGTTGTTGAGTCAGTGTTTCCAAGACAGTTGTCGTGTCGTCAATATGTTCAAAAAATAAGTTCAACCCAGAAATCCTTCTGTTGCGTCGACCATTTCTGCAGTCCTTAAGCCTTCTATTGTGTCGGCCACCCCTGAGTTAGTCCTAAATCACTTGTTACTTTGATCTACATCAAATCTTGTTACTTGTTTCATGTCATTGATGGGGGATACATTAAGGCCATCCTATGACGAGTCTTTTCCCGTCAACTTCAACTCATTATCCAAGAATTAGACTTAGAAACCAATGGGTACCTTGGAACTTGCATGCCTCAATGGAAGGTTTCCTCGCTTTCGACAATGGGTTTTCATTATTGACCCCTGATCGAGAGATTCCACCGAGTGTTCGACTTCAACTCATTTATTTGCATTCATTGGATTGTACTAAGGTACCTTGGGATTCATTGACATTAATGGTGATTTCCCTCGCACTTGTTAATGGTATACATTAATGATCGGTAATCAAGTGGTTTCTACCATGTTCGACTTCAGCACATGTATTCACATGGTTAGATTCGTACTTTAGAGTGGTGGAGGTGAAGACCCTAGATCTTTTCTAACAGATCCAGGTTGTGTTGGAGTATATTAAATGTACTGTTACATAGATCCACATTGTATGTCTCGTGGCTATGTCCAAATTTGAGTCTTTAACATGTAGATCCAAAGTGTAGTTTTGGTGGCTATGTTCAGATTTGAGTCATATCAGCATGGATCCACAGTGTATGTTTGGTGGCCATGACCTGTCTTACTTGACATGGATCTTCGCATTCCGACATTTATGCTTTGATTCATTTGTATTCTGAGTATGGGAATGCCTACCTCAGTGATGATATATTATTGTACGGTATTTCCTTGTTTGTTGGTAGGTTTCCGACCGACTGTTCCTTATTCCCTACACACAGTCGACAAAGTATTTCAGCTATCACTTTGTTCTAACTTCATACTTTGGGGGGCTCTCTGTTACACATTGTTTTTGTCATCCCTATGACCGTTAATGATGTAAACCTATATGTTGCCTTCAGAGGGGTTAGTGGCCTAAGTTCCTGAAGAAAGAAGGGAGAAGAACTTTTCCTGAGAAAAGAAGTTGCATATCCCTTTGTAAAAACCCTATTAAAGATGATTTTCGCATGTTGCACTATGGCTAGGGTGCGAGAATTTTTGATTCTCACAGGCTACACCATAGTTGGGTTGCGAGAGGTTCGCAGGTTTCTCTATAGGTAGGGTGCGAGAATGCTCATACGTGGGAAAAATGATCATCTTCTCGATGATTCTAGAAGGAGAAACTTCCATGGTGAGGTGGCATCCAAATGGTTTGGATCTTACTCGCTTTGATGATTTAGTGGGATCATCCTAACCTCTTCACCTTATCCTCTTCAGCTTATAAAAGGAGAGGAGCTCTCATGGAGAAAGTTAGTTGTTTTTGGCTTGGGATTGTTAGCTTGGTTAGAGTGGCTTTGAGATTTTCTTTGTCAAG
>JZKD02S1688412.1:264032-275020 GCA_000966675.3 Picea glauca | reverse complement strand
GGCAAGGGGGGTCCAGAATTGGACCACATCCGCAGATCTAGGCGCTTTAATCCTAGCCGTTCAGACTTGTGCGACACCATATTGGACCCCCCCCATTAAAGACAAAATGACAAGGGGAGTCCAGAAATGGACCTCATCCGTAGATATAGGCACGCGAATCACGGTCGCCTAGATCCACGCATCTTTTAAATCAAATGTGCCCTCTCATAAAACTTAGGACAAGTGGGCTTTCAATCCACTTTTGTCATTTTTTCGCCAAAGGGGGGCGTTTGTTAGGAACACACCCCCCTTACAACACTAGGTGATAACACCATGACTGCATGAAATAGGCATCCAGTGATCAGATTGTGGAAACACATATCAAGGGAAATCGACAACAAAGGATCCAACTTTATCGAGTTATCAAAGAAGGGAAACTCTGACAGCAACACAAGTGGCTCACTTTGGGCCAAATTTAGCAGAAATTTCCTCATCTGACGGGGGAGCTCAACACAATGGTTACCATTTCTTCCTAAGGGGGGAGGATTGATTCAAATGAATTTCAATGGCATCCCACATATTCCAACTGATTCATTTTAGCATTTTTCCAGTTTGGTAGTTTTGTTTTCCTAGTTTTTGGGTCCCTAACTTGCGGGGCCATTTTGAGGCCCTAAACAACGTTTTTAGGGCTCACCAGAGTCGAAATTGACCTTGATAAAAGGAGACAAAATGTGTATTCCTCGAATAGACCTTTGCAACGTGATATCATGCGCCTAAAACGAAGATTGTATGCAAAAGTTACGACCCTAGGAAGTTGATGTACTAACTTACCCAAACGGGCCCCACATGACTTTTAGTGCTTCATCTCCTAAGGTTAGGTTTTTGTATGTCTAGGGTTTTTTACATTCCTGTTTATTGTAAAAAGGCCTTCATATCCTCATTGTAATCATCTTCTTTCTAATGAGTGCAACCGTCACATCTCTTCTCAGGGATAAGCCGTCACCATTCCAACAAGATTGTTTTCCACTGCATTTTACAGTTTCATCTTATTTCCTCATTGAATAGAAAACCATTTTTATTGTATCTCTGTTATTCCGTGTTAAGAATCTTTTAATAATATGTATTCATTTTGTTATGCTCATAAAATCCAGATCAAAGGAGTATGCTTTGGCCATTTTATTTGACAATTTCCCTAGCCCCCAAGTGTAACACACCATTTGGTTCCTCGTGGGATCGTGTAGACACCACTCACACCTGACACACCCAACAAGTAAGACATAATACGTGGATGGGATTTCTACAATAATTTCATCTAGTGATTAAATATAAGAAGGGTATAACCAACAATTTTGTTTATTTTCTATCTAGGCCACCAACACCAAACATTATAGCTCTTTGAGACATTGTGCACATGGATTCATTGACCTATGAATCCTATCAAGAAGATTGTGTGGAAGATGAGGTGATCTGAAAACCCTTAGAAACCACTTATTATTTACAATATATACATGCAACATCTAACTTTATTTAGAATAATTTACTGATTGTATTGAGGTGATTTGCAGAATTTTGATGATGTGCTCTTTATCCAAAAACTCATGAAATGATGATTAGTTTGTTGAATTATGAGATGACGCAATATAAAATAAAAGAAATCAAATTACATATGTAGATGGCATGCATCACTTCATCTTCAAAGTCCCTTTAGATAGCATGGATGTTCTCCATCATCTCAAAATACCAAATTACATTACAATATGGGCTCACAAAAGCCAATTTAATGGAATATCTTTAATTACATTACTCAAAACAAGAAAATGCATTCACCATTGAAATTCTTGCGACATTTTGAGAAATTTGACTATAAAGTCAACCAATTTCCAAACTGGCTCATTTACACCCTCTTCGACACGTAAAAGAATGCGCTAAATGATCATTAATGTAATTTTGGACTAAGACTTTTACAAATGACCTCAAATCACAAAATAGACCTCAAATTCATGATCCTTGCGAAAAATCGTGAAAAATGAGTATAAAGTTGCCTAGGTGTTGTCATTATACCTCATGACATGCTTTACGAGACAACCATACTTGGCCTCTTCCTTTGCACGCAAATTGAGACATTTGTATGTACTTGGAATTCATACCCTTCATTGGGATTAATTCCACCTTAGGATCTGTGCAAACATGGAAATTCGTGTTGGTCTTAGGATCTGCACCCATATATAGGTCGTGAGCCCTCCAACCTCCATCCGAAATTTCGGTTACTTAATGTTATTTTTAGTGGCATCCCGAAATAAGTGGGACTATTGGCCTAGTGTTTAAGGCATTGGCTATATTGGAGGAGATCATGGGTTCCATTCCCTCTCCTCGTTGGCATATTTGTTAGTTTTTTTTCTAAATATGGTTATAGCCATATATGATATGGTTTACGGTGGAATAAATTCATTAGGCCCCCGTGCAGACTTTGGTATGGGTCACATGTAATAACATGTAGACCAAGGAGTGGGGAATTATCCCTCGTGCCCTTTCCTCCCCCAAATGGAACTTTACATTAATTCAAATGATACTTAAAACATATATAGGTTAAGAAGTAATGCATGGAGCATTGGTAGTGGGGCTTGTATAATACCTTTGGAAGGTTATGGAGGTCAGAGTTTCAACCCTCGTCGACTCCATAATTTTAATAAAAAATACCAATATAGGCCAATGGGAGGTTTCCTTGTGGTGGCCTTTCATTGGTTGAAACTTTCCATGTGTCAACATATGATTCGACCACTTGGATGTACGGTCTGCCAACACATATTCCTAGTCATTGTACGGTCAATCCATGTGGCACCTTGGGGTGTGGCCACATCATTGTCGTATGATTTATAGACATGCCACATTTCACCCTTGTAGTGGCGACATGTGTTACCCTTTTTATCCCCTTTGACTTTGACTTTGACCTGTTTGACTTGAACTTTGACTGCTCATAACTTTTGCATACAGACTTTATTTAACTTGTTGTTTGTGTCGTTGAAAAGATAAATATGAGCTATACACAATGATTTCCTTTTCATGATCATTTGATACGTTTAAATTTTGATCTTTTTATGGATCCCTTGGGACCCCTATGAGCATTTTGGATCCTCCTGGACCTATGTGAGTGTTCCTTAGATCCTCTTGGATCACACCTTCCCACTGAAGAACTTTTGGACCTCTAAAATTATAGATACTCAACAAATTAATGATGATAACTCTAGATCACTCTTCCATCTTACTGAAATGTTCATATCCAATAAATTAGTGATAGTGCTTCTTCTCTCTTCCATCTTGTTGAATATTCTTTGGAATTTAGTCTTCATCTTGGGTCTTCGATCTTAGGTATTAGATCAATTTACTTTTTTCTATATTTCTAGAGTATGGTTTTGAATCTGGCCTCTAACAATGTCACTAAAAGCTTTGGTTCTGGATCATAGATTCCCTGACAACAAAAGTCTTGTTCATTGAATCTCTGCAATACCTATAGCCTATATTCCAACATCCATTCCCATATCCTATTGTTGAAGATAGTCTATCTCGACCAATCGAAAACCAAGTTGAATGTCTTTTTAGTAATTCTGATGTATCTATAGGAGTTTCCAAATGAATTCCCTATCCATTACTCTCCTTCCTTGAATTTTTTTTTGATATGTATTATTCTCATATGTACCTGACTTTCTTCTATTCAAGGTATACATCCACACAAACATGACATAGTAATTCAAATATGATTATAGCATGCACCTTTATGCCTCCTATTTCTGAAGAGGTTTATTTCTCCTTTACAATCGCTAGAAAGTTTTGCATTACTTTGATGCCCTTTCCGCTCTTGATCTACATGATCCAACTGTCTGCATCCTTCTGTTCCTTCACTTTCAATTCTTCAAAATCAAGAATGTTGTCTTAGACAATTCGATCCATATGTATCCCTTTAGCTAATGGATAAATCTTTATAACAAGATTCCTCTCACTCTAAAACAAAGTGGCTATATAGAAATCTTTTTTAACAAGATTCCTCTCACTTATGAACAATATGTAAGGTGGAAATATAGAAACTCTCTTACAAAATACCTCTCACTCTAATAAACATATAAGGTGGAAATATAGAAATTTTATAGAGTCCTTCTCACTCTCATAATTTACAATCAGTGGCTTACAAGCCTTCTAATATACTTTAGGAGATATCTATTGTAACATCCCCAACATCCAACTGGGGTATTCCACATAAAAATTTTGAACTATATACAAAATTAAAACATATAGAAACTATGAAAATGCATAGATTCATACAGAATAATAATAAAAATACACATACAACACACAAGAAAAACCCATAAAAATAAACACATAAATAATAATGGAGCATATAATTTAACACACAATTGACACTTATCTTGGTAAAAATATCACCAATTGCATGCATAACTTACACATTCCTCCTAGCCTTAGACCACACTATTCAAAACTCTTAACAATGGGTCACCCCTGAGATGGGACTAAACTCCACCTGGGTAAAGGAATTCCTAACCAGGTTGATGTATCCCAAACAATAGAAAAAACTCTATCACAAGTGTCAACTTGAACTAACAAACTACAATCTCTCATTCCCCAAATGCATGTCCCACCCCAGGAAATGTGCCCCTTCTCTACTCAACAGTCCCTTGACTTCCCCACTTCCTTTTCCAGGCTTCAACAACAGGCCAAAAAGGAAATCTCAGAGTCCTGTAGCTGCAATTTGGCACCTTCGGGGAATGAATTCCCATCAATTCTCTCACTTAGAGAGAATTTATCACAACCCTGACAACCTGCCTCTTCAGTATCCTATGGGCCTGAAAACTCGCTTCTTCAATCCAGTTCCTAAGCTAACCAGGTACATGTACATGTACAAGTATGGTACTAGTTCGGGTACGTTACATGCACAATGACAATAACATAAAGGTATCGGAGGACAACTAAATTCCATGAGTGAAATATGATGGGATGCTAGGAAAATGAACTAAGTCCCAACTATATGTATGCATGTTACCAATTTGACACTTGTCCTATTGAGAAGCTACTTTGGCCCACTTGTCCCCATCCTTATAACTTAGGATAAAATAATTATCCATGATTTATATTTTAAGGAATATTAAGATCATATTTCTTTTTGGCTTAATCTCCCTAGCTTAGCCCCTTATCCTTGACTTTTAGCCCCCTTTCCCTAACTAATGGAGTTTAGTCCCCCATACTCTTTTACATAGCTGGTATGCCGTAGTGATGTGTTTTCCATTAATATTTTCATGTGAATACATTTACGTTTCCATTACAGATATAGTGTCATTTATGCATACTGTCTCACTAGCCTAAGTACATTTGTATTTACATTTATAGTTGGGGTTCATCCTAGGGGTATTACATTCAACTCCCTCTTATTTATGCACTTTCCTCGTTGCAATATATACACATATACAACCAAAATTTCAAAAATCCTAAAAATGTGTCGGCAACCAATACAATTTTTTCTATTGCCCTACAAGCTACCTACACCTATGTCTTCTGAACTTCATATTATCGTCGCTTTTGTTTTAATAGACGATATTTTCATTTCTTGCGACACTTGAAAATTGGTTTCAATTTAGTTTTCACGACTGTAAGCGTGAAAACCCCTCCATCATTATTTGAACTGTCATGATTTTCTCATCGATATTCTGAAAGGCACTTACCTCTGGTTTATTATTGTGTGGCTAAATGAATTTTCAAACTATGCCTATTTGGACATTTTGGTTGCATAACTTAAACCGGTAAGGCATTGAGCATATGGATTTATATCATTTGGGACTTGCCTAGTCATTCGATTGCATAGAGGTCATGGTTTATTTTGTTTTTACATGATGTGATCCTTATGTTATGAAATCGATTGTCATAATGTGTTATAAACGTTTGATTACTCACTTATACGATGGCACATATTTAACCTTTGAGTTTGATTTCACATTGAACATTCGTGGTTTGAAATAATACAATGGCGCATTGGTATGCTATCCACCGTTTGATTTTTGGGTTGGCCGATTAATATGGTTTGAACTATTTTTTTATTGAATGAACGAAGGCTGTACTTTGCAATTACTATTATGCATGGCGGTGAATAATCCACAACCCTCGCATGCGCACATTAATGCTTCCCCTTTCATCGTCCATAGTTGTTAACCCAAGCGACTTTGCTCCTGTGTGTTGTTGTTTTCAACCCAAACCCTTACCATGCACCCGCACTATGGCTCCAGTCGTAAGGGCTGCACCTAACGGTAGCCAGGCTCTGTTGATGTTCGACAGTGCTCACAGTGACCTTGAGGAATTTGGATGGCTCCCGTTCATACATAAGTTTGATGGTTTTAATCCCGTGGCTCGACAATTCGCATTAACCTTTGATGGCTGTCGAGCCAAGGTCGGGGATGTTCAATTGGAAATTGACGAGAAATTTCTCAGTTTAGCCATGGGTCTGCCTGCCACCGGACAACGATGGTCCAAAAATTGAAAAGTGGAAGAGGTCCCTTGGACACTGCTCTTCCAGTCTCGTAAGGTTAGCTCCTGCGACAAAGGTTTGCCCGCGAATATGCTCAAGCAACATTGGCACGGTTTACTGATGATAATCCTAACAGTTTATCACCTGCGCGGGTCGGTATGGTTTTGTTTTCTTACACCACCTTCGTTTTCTTATGGTTTTCATGGGCTATGAGATTAATATGCCTTATTACCTGCATAGAAGCCTGTTTAAAATGTCTAAGAGATACAAAAAGAACCAGGCTGATAGCAGCCTTTTTCACTTCGGGCTGGTTAAAATGATTGTTGTTTATCATTTGGGGTTACGCAGAGACTGTTGGAATGATTTCCTTGCTCGAAATAGTTTTGAGGATTCGAACCCACCACAGGTTGACAAAACTGTGTGAGCGAGGGTAAGACTATGCCCCCGGTACCCTACAACATCCTATTACCTAAACCCTTACCTGACTCACCTATCGACCTACTCCACTCTGTGACCAAGGATGCCGAGACTGTTAAGCCTGTGGCTAAAAGGTCTAAAGCCAAACCCACTGTAAATGCCAAAGGAAAAAATACTTCTCGTCTAATCTCTCGTATGGCAAGGAACAAGCCAAAGCCCCCTGTCAATCCTGACCCTATCATGTTAAGCGAGGACTCTGATTCAGAGGTTGAACGTTTTTTGGCAAGTGAATATCCCTATTTCGAAGGTTTGTATGACGAACCCTCGTTTGACTTCGTGTCGAACCTACCACCTTGTTTTCAAAACGACCCTAACTACCTTGGCATTAAGTTGCCTCGTCCAAACCCCGGTCCTTCATCAAAACCCTCTCCTGCTTTGCCTAAGTCTACAGCGCCACCCTGTGATCAGTGCGGCTCATGGTTGGAAAGGTATTATCTTGATGGTGCCAATGTTACAATCCATAATTCATTCTTTGGAGGATCAAGTTGCACGGCTTACTAGTCAAAAGGATGAGCTTCAAACCATTGATAAGAAACAGAGGACAACATGTTCTATTTTGTTTAAGAATGTGGAGTCAGCTACAACAGTCGTGAATTCAAAATTGGCATAATTTGAGCAGCCTCACTCGTATGTTCTATCACCTATTTATATAACGAATTCAAATTCTTTCGAATAGCTATGTTTACAGCGTGATTTTGCTCTGTCACATTATATGCTTTGTGTACATAGTTATTGTTTGATTAATTAAATTCGTTTTCCCAGTTTAGCTTTGATTAGATCTTTTTCGATTTGATTGGATTTTGGTATGGATTTGATTGTTTTGATTTGGCTTAAATTAGATACTCTGTTGCTAATTGAAATCGTTTCTATCTTTTGTAAACACAAGCTGTTTCTCGTTTTGAATACGATCAAGTTTCGATTCGAATTGGTTATGATGTATATGATATGATTGGTAATAATGGTCAACTGTTTCGGTTTTATTTACATATGACTTTCAACCAACTCAGATACGGTTTGGATTATGTTTAATATGATTCTGTTTTATATTCACCCAAATCGTGAATTGATACAAATCGTAACATTTGTACCCAGCCTGTTGACTCGCTTTAGTTTTCTCCACCATATGATCAGTCTAATTCATAATGAATATATTGTTTAAATTCGATTCGAGGAACGAAATTGACTGTATCCAGTCTTACGATTTGTTTCTATATTAGACTCAGTCATGATTTATTTTGATTATTTACCCAGTTTATATTATAACTTCTGTTGATTCTATTAAGATTGCGATCATGATCTTGCCTGTTGATTGTGTAACGCTCAACGATTGAAATCTATTGCGAATTTGGTTGATGCTGTTATGAATGTTTTATTTGACCATAATCGTAACAGTCTTTCCATCTTTGTATTTGATTGAAATGACATGAATCTTATGCTCCATTGTTATAGCCATAATAATTGGATTATTATTGCATTGGATTAGATCGTATCGATTCCGATTGGCTATGGAGCAGTCTTGTTACTGTTGACCCGATTTTATGGTAACAGTGAAACAGAGTATTCCTTCCCCTGTTTCGATTGAATCACTTTTGATTTTGTTTAATTTGAATGATAAAATCATGTGAGTCATTAGTGATTCGTTTTTAATGTTTATTGAAAGAAAATTGGATTTGATTCTTGTAAAAATATTTGATTTGATTTCTATCTGATCCTGTATGCTATTTTAGACTAGCTACAGAATGAGATGATTCTGTAGCTAAGTCTGTAAGATTAGATTTTTATTGTTTTGTTACTGAAATATCTTTCTAACTTGATATTTTTGGGCTATTGCAGATAAATTCGAACTGGCAGTGGATATGATGAGCAGTTAGGGGATATTTGAAATATTTCACTTGCATTTTAGTTTCCTAGTTTAGTTGATTTTGGGAATATCTCCCAGATTATGTAAAACGGTTTGATATTATCCACAGGGAGGTTTTACCCTGTGGAGAGACTTATAAATACTTCTTATTTTTGTATTAATGTTCATCCTCATTCATGGGAGAACAAGGATAATGGAGTTTTAATACAGACTGAAGCAGAATTTGGTGTTTTGTCACAGCTTTAGCTTCTCATTATATCAATATTTTGTTTTATGTTGTGTATATCAATTTGTATATGATTAATGACTACTTTAGCTATCTTAATCATTTACAAATGATATAATTTAATTACTATAATCCATATCTGGTTTCTTCCAAGTGTATAAAGGACATAACAATTGTTTAATTCAGTTTGTGAACGACAGGTTTATCTTCTTCATAAGTTGAATTATAAAGTATAAGTTTCTGCATAACAGGTTTCCCTTATTGTAGAGATTTATAATCATAAAATTGTTATGATTTTTTTTATGTCTTGTTTGTCCCGTAAACCAATTCAAAGAGCAGCGCAGCTGATCGTTTACAAGAAGCTTTGGGATTAACCGGTGCGAGTTTCCTTCCTCCGACCAGCTTCGAAGTCATCATACACAGGGCAGACTTAGAGCGTTTCCAGGTCAATTTTTCATTTGTTAGTTCAGATATTAGTTTAGTTAGATTTATAGAATTAATATATTAGATTGTTAAATTTCAGTAAATATATTAGATCGCTTAATTTTAGTAAGTTTTATTTCTTTTTCATAAAATATAAAAATAAAAAAACATATCTTGTTGTCTTTGGGCAGAAAGCACATGAGTTTTACAGGTTTTATGTAAATCTGCCAGTTGTGTATATTGTATATTTGTGAATAAGTTGTAATCCAATTAGTAATTAGATATTTAATTGCTAGAGTTAGAGTAATAGTAATTAGTAGAATAGTTAGTGTAATTTGTATTTAGTTTTAGTTTATATAGTAGTTTGTTTTAATTAGATTAGTATATTAGTTTGTTTTTATTGTTAGTTAGTTTAGTTTCTTTTATTTAGTTTTAGTTAGATTGTTTTATTTAGTTTTAGTTTGTTTTATTTGTTTTAGTTAGATTAGTTAGTTTAGGTTAGTTTTATCTTTGGTCTTCTGAAGACCTTAGAGCGACCAACGGAGCCGTTAAACTCATCAGGGTGGTTCATTCCAAACGGATTGGGTTATTTAGACAACCCCGGACCGGTTCCACTCTCTTAATTGACGGACGGACAATTTCGCCCGTCAACAAATGGCGCTAGAAGGAGGGCCGAACTTAATTAATGGCACGAGGTGGTCGCAAGACTCCTCCTCCACCTAATCGCACACCTAAAGTGACTAGAATCCTTTCACAAGATAATATTCCCCCTCAAACAACAACTACTTCAACCGAAGATCCACAGATCATAGTTGAGCCAGCAACCCCTAATCCTACAGGTGGTGATATCCAAGAGATCGTTCATCAATCTCTTATCAAAACACATAATGCCTTAGCTAGTTTAAGGCAACCAAACCATCCGTGGGGTCAACCTTTAGACTTCTCTGATATCAGAGAGAAGTTAGGTGACACTAATCTCACTTTGAATTCTACAGATCCAAATATAAATCCTGTTGCAGGAGGATTTGGGATACCTCCTTCACCACCTCCCTCATCTCCTTCCTCTTCTGGAGGATATTCCTCTTCAGACGAAGGCAATCCACCTTCTCAGCCTTCTACACCCACTACCTCGATGGCAAATCAGAAAAACCCTGCTAGACCATGGTTGGACCAGGATGATGTAGTTGTACCTGGAGCCCAACACCCTTTACCTAAGCACCCGGAGAAATGGCTTCCTAAGTTTGATCCTGATTCAAAACAGATAGCTGAAGATCATATCAAAAAATTTATGTTAGCCATCAGACTCCGTAATGTTGAACATGAAGACGTTGTCTGTAGGTTGTTCCCTTACACTCTTGAGGGTAATGCGTCCACTTGGTACTTTTCCCAACAACCCCATACCATAGTGTCTTGGGAAAAGTTTGAGTCATGCTTTTTGGAAAAATTCGGAGATGGTAAACCTCCAAAAGTCTTAGTCATGGATCTCTCGAGCTTAAAAA
>JZKD02S1688412.1:234095-253338 GCA_000966675.3 Picea glauca | reverse complement strand
AACTGGCAGTGGATATGATGAGCAGTTAGGGGATATTTGAAATATTTCACTTGCATTTTAGTTTCCTAGTTTAGTTGATTTTGGGAATATCTCCCAGATTATGTAAAACGGTTTGATATTATCCACAGGGAGGTTTTACCCTGTGGAGAGACTTATAAATACTTCTTATTTTTGTATTAATGTTCATCCTCATTCATGGGAGAACAAGGATAATGGAGTTTTAATACAGACTGAAGCAGAATTTGGTGTTTTGTCACAGCTTTAGCTTCTCATTATATCAATATTTTGTTTTATGTTGTGTATATCAATTTGTATATGATTAATGACTACTTTAGCTATCTTAATCATTTACAAATGATATAATTTAATTACTATAATCCATATCTGGTTTCTTCCAAGTGTATAAAGGACATAACAATTGTTTAATTCAGTTTGTGAACGACAGGTTTATCTTCTTCATAAGTTGAATTATAAAGTATAAGTTTCTGCATAACAGGTTTCCCTTATTGTAGAGATTTATAATCATAAAATTGTTATGATTTTTTTTATGTCTTGTTTGTCCCGTAAACCAATTCAAAGAGCAGCGCAGCTGATCGTTTACAAGAAGCTTTGGGATTAACCGGTGCGAGTTTCCTTCCTCCGACCAGCTTCGAAGTCATCATACACAGGGCAGACTTAGAGCGTTTCCAGGTCAATTTTTCATTTGTTAGTTCAGATATTAGTTTAGTTAGATTTATAGAATTAATATATTAGATTGTTAAATTTCAGTAAATATATTAGATCGCTTAATTTTAGTAAGTTTTATTTCTTTTTCATAAAATATAAAAATAAAAAAACATATCTTGTTGTCTTTGGGCAGAAAGCACATGAGTTTTACAGGTTTTATGTAAATCTGCCAGTTGTGTATATTGTATATTTGTGAATAAGTTGTAATCCAATTAGTAATTAGATATTTAATTGCTAGAGTTAGAGTAATAGTAATTAGTAGAATAGTTAGTGTAATTTGTATTTAGTTTTAGTTTATATAGTAGTTTGTTTTAATTAGATTAGTATATTAGTTTGTTTTTATTGTTAGTTAGTTTAGTTTCTTTTATTTAGTTTTAGTTAGATTGTTTTATTTAGTTTTAGTTTGTTTTATTTGTTTTAGTTAGATTAGTTAGTTTAGGTTAGTTTTCTCTTTGGTATTTTGAAGACCTTAGAGCGGCCAACGGAGCCGTTAAACTCGTCAGGGTGGTTCATTCCAAACGGCTTGGGTTATTTAGACAACCCCAGACCGGTTCCACTCTCTTAATTGACGGACAGACAATTTCGCCCGTCAACAAAATGATGTGGGTATTTTTCCCGCATAGAATCCTTGTGCTCCTAAGTCAGATCTTTAGGATTGTACTAGGTCCATTGGACCTTTACTATCTCTATGGATCGATTCCGGAGTTGCTTGATCTTCTGGTCCAATATGCACATCGGATGCACTTGAAAGGCGCCTTCTTGCTCCACCTGAATCACATTTCAATCAATGACACTATTAGCATCAAGTATATACCTTTTCAGCAATGATACATAGAATACATTATGAATAAACATTGATGCAGGAAATGAAATCATGTATGCTACATGCCCAATCCTCTCTAGGATTTCAAATGGCCCACAATAATGAGCTACCAACTTTGAACAATTTCCCAACTTCAGGGAACTTTTATTGGCTTTTACTTTCAAGAATACATGGTCACCCACTTTAAATTCCTTCTGACTTCTTCCCTTATCAACATAGATTTTATGCATGTCTTGAGAAACCTTTAAATTTTGTTTTATTTTCAACATTTTCTCTTCCATTTCCCTGAGTAATTCTGGCCCAACCACTGCTCTATCTGTTGGGTTATCCCAACTTACCCTTGTGTTGCACCTTCTTCCATAAAGTGCCTCAAATGGGCTCATATTTGGATATGTTGGGTATCCATTGTTATACGAAAACTCTACTAAGTGTAGGTAGTCTTCCCATTTTGATGGTTTATCCATCGCATACATCCTCAACATATCCTCAATCACTTGATTCACAATCTCTATTTTTCCATCTGATTCTGGATGATAAGTTGTGCTAAAATTCAAATTTGTTCCAAATCCATTAAACAATCCTTTCCAAAAAATTGATGTAAATTTTGGATCTCTGTCAGACACAATTGTCTTGGGTATACCATGTAGTTGAGAAATTTCTCTCATATAAATATTAGCAATGTTGGCTGCCTTGTGAGACATCTTTACTAGAATAAAATGGGCATCTTTAGTAAGCTTATCCACCACTATCATGATAGAATCATGTTGTTTGTTTGGTATAGGAAGTTTGGTGATGAAATCCATTGTTACAACTTCCCATTTCCACTCAGGAATGGGTAATGGCTATAGAAAACCAGTTGGGTGTCTATGCTCAACCTTGACCTTTTGACACTTCAAACACCTGGCAATAAAATCAACAACTTCTTTCTTCATGCCTGGCCAATAATATTGGCTCTCGATAGATGCAATAGTTTTATGATGACCTGGGTGCCCAACATAAGGTACATTATGCATTTCTCTCAATATCAAAATTTTCAATTCCCGAGAATTTGATACATAAATTTTGCCCCTGTAGATGAGAATTTCATCATTTTCTAGCTTATAGTCTTTAATTTTCTGCTGCAAAATACCTTGTAATTTTGTTATTATTTGCATGTATTTCAAATCTGATTTTGCAGCCTCTAAGATTATATCCTTCACATATGATTAGTACATGCTAATGGTTGTAGCATGAAACTCATGCACCCATCTTCTAAGTGCATCATCTACCTTGTTCTCTTTCCCTTTGATATGCTTTATATCAAAGTCATATTCATTGAGAAATTATAACTACCTACTTTGCATCGCATTTAGAGTTGGTTGTCCAAATAAATATTCCAAACCATTATGGTATATCCTCAACTTGAACCTTTTCCCCATGAGGTAGAACGTCCACTTCTTCAAGGCATGCACTATGGATTCCAACTCCAAATCATGAGTAGCATAGTGCCTTTCATGCTCCTTCAACTTCCTTGATTCATACCATACCACATACCCATTTTGACTGAGGACTCCACCAAGCCCTTCTTTACATGCATCAATGCATACAATGAAATCTTCTTTTGGATCAACAATCCGCAGTATTGTAACACTTGTTAATAAATGCTTCAAGTGTTGGAAACTATTTTCACAATGCAATGTCCATTGAAACTCCACTCCCTTGTTTTGCAATGAAGTGATCGGGTGTGCAATATTTGAGAATCCTTCAATAAATATCCTATAGTATCCTGCAAGGCCCATGAATGATCTGACCTATGTCACATTCTTTGGCCCATGAATGATATGAACTCTCTCACATTCTTTGGCACTGACCATCCTCTAATGGCCTCTATATTCTTAGGATCCACTTCTATCCCTTCCTCTAAAATGATATGTCCCAAATAATGAATTTGCTTCTGATAAAATGAGCATTTGCTCAATTTGGCATACAACTGATGCTCCTTTAATACCTGTAATACCATCCTCAAGTGTTTTTCATGCTCCTCCTCTGACTTAGAATATATAATAATGTCGTCTAAAAATACAATGACAAACTTATCTAAGTATTCTATGAAAATACCATTCATTAAACACATGAAGACAATTGGTGCATTTGATAACCCAAATGGCACCACTATGAACTCATAATGCCCATACCTTGTTCTAAAAGCAGTTGTGCTGAAGTCTTCTTCTTTAATTCTTACCCGATGATAACCTGACTTGAGATCAATCTTGGAGAATATTTTTTCATATTTTAATTAATCAAAGAGGTCATCGATCCTTGGAAAAGGATACTTATTCTTCATAGTTACATTTTTCAATTGTCTGAAGTCAATGCAAAGTCTCAACGTTCCATCATTTTTCTTCACAAATAATACTGGGGCACCCCAATATGACACACTTGGGCATATATACCCCTTATTTATAATCTCTTCAAGTTGCATTTGCAATTCCCTCAATTCTGGTGTACTCATCCTGCAAGGGGTCTTGGATACTGGGGATGCTCCAGGCATCAGATTGATGGAGAAATCAATGTCTCTTTTAGGGGGTAATCCTGGTATTTATTTAAATACATCTTAAAACTTTTTTAGGACTGCATAATCTTCAATATTTTACACCTTATCTTTAGATGTCTCTTCCATATGTGCTGCAAATATTTGACACCCTTTTCTGTAACTTTTCTTCAGCTACAATGCTAAAATTTCTCTAACGGTTACTGCTCTGGGAATTCCCTGCATTGTCCTTAGGTTTCGTTCCTCATACAAGCAAGTAAATTCCTTATTAAAATATTCTATGATAACATTTTGGTTGTCCAACCAATCCATACCAATTAAACATTCATAGGAACCTAAAGGTATGGTGTTCAAATCTTCCCCGGTGCTTAGTCTATTCATGTCCATTGGACATGCCTTAACCATCTCATTAATTCTTCTTTTAGCTCTGGGAGCCAGCTGCACCAACCAAGATTTTTCAAGCTTGCTTCTTGGAAAATGAAATCTTTCCACCGTCTTAGGATCTATATAACTATGAATAGCTCCTGAATCAATTAAAATAACAATGGTTTGGTTGTTGATCTTACCTTCCACTTCAATCATATGTGACTGAAACTCAACTTTCTTGTTCTCCAAGGCTACATAGATCCTAGGCATATTTCTGCCCATGTCCTCCACTATATCATCTTTCCATACATTCTAAACAATCCTCATTTTTTCACCTTTGTGAGGAAAATATCTATACATATGGTCTCCCCCACAAACCCAACATTGAATAGGTGGTTGCCTTGGTCTTTGCCCCACTATCTCGGTCATTCTAGTTTCTCTAGAAGCTGGTTGTCCCTGAGGATTATTTATGAAGAATGGTGGTTTAATCCATTTTTCCTCTGTTCCATCTTTTTTTTCTTCTTTTCTTCCCAAGATTTTTGGAAAGTTGGTCTTCATTTATGTTGTTAATAAAGGAATTTAGCTCGCCTTATGGTCTCCTCCAATGTTTTGGGATCGTCATATTGTACCTTGTCACTGATAAATGATGGTAGCCCACTCAAATAACTCTAAATCTTAACTGGCTCTTCCTTGATGAAAGAAATGTACTTTAGAAGTTCTAAAAACCTTCTTTCATATTCATCTATGGTCATAGTATCTCCCAAGCTTGAGTTAAAATAAATCCTTCATTTTATTTCCGTAGTATCTCTTAGTCAAGTACTTATTTTGAAAATGCCTCTTGAATTCCCTCCAAGTAATATTTTTCTCATCAATGTGTTGCACCTGCACAAATTGGTCCCACCACATGGATGCCTTTCCCTTGAGATGATAGATGGAAATTCTTCCTTCTACGTGTGAAGAGTAATTATGAAATTGAAAATACTTCCTCATTCCTACCAACCATGTCTCTACATCTTCATCCTTCTTTTGCTCACCATCAAATGTCAGAGGCTTGATTTTTTTCATTTATTCTTGTAGCTCATCCACCCCAGACCTCCTCTTATGTTTCCTGACAGGGGATGGACTTGAACTACTGTGTGCTCTCCTAATGGAATTCCTTGGGGAGTGATGGTGATGTTTTCCAACACTTCTTGTTCTTCTCCTATCATTGTGAGGCTTGTGACTTCCTGATTTGCTTGAGTCATTCTCCGTATCCATTTTCTTTTCTATTATGTCCAAGATATGCATTAACTTTATGTTGAATCCCTCCTACTACTCCATGACTTTCATAAGCCTCTCATTATCAACTTTATATCTTTGGACATCCTTTTTCAAAATTTTAATGGTCTCTACCAAGTTCATGTTTTCTTTCTTTCCTTCTCCATGTCCATTTCTGTTTGTACCTTCATTACCCATATTGACATACATCCCTTTGATCTCATCTTCATGGTTGTAAGCCCCTTATGCTTCTTCCATGATTCTAAACTCTGTGTTGATCTTGTTCTGATCTAATTGTTTTTAACTCTACAAAATGTGCAGACAACAAAACTTGTTAGGCTAATTGATTTAACAAATTCATGAAATTATGTACAATTCTAGTTCAATAATGCATCAAAATTCTTTCTTCTAATTTTCTGAAAAACTGTCTTCCCAGATCAATTTTCTGGGTGAATAGTTATATTCTACTTTCCAATACTTTTCCAATGCCTACTTCCATGCTCAATTATGAGTCTTGAGCAGAAAGTTATGGCTATTTGAAAATTGTCCATTAATTTTTCCCAATATTTTTGCATGGATTATTTGCCCTTGCCTTGCTCATATAGGTACTTAGCCTTCCTAATGGTCTCAGTCAAAGTTCTGTGATGCAATCCCCCACCCCTACTAGGGGTTCGCGTGACCTATCGGTCTTAGGATATTCTTCTAGAGATGAATTATCTCTCGGATTTGTGCTGGATCTTCTCTGAATGTACACATGCCCTTTTTATTTCCTTATTCAGGTCCAAAAAAACCTGTGGGCACTTTAATCTAAGACCCTTTCACCTAGAATCAAAACCACAGGTGCTAGCCCCTTTTCTTCAGTGGAAATATCACGTGACTGTGGGCTAGAACCAAGTTCTCAACTAAAAGGCACTATACGGGGCTCTGGGACTTTGGTGCTTCGTGGACATTCACCTTTTTAACACTGCCAAATTCGGTCATAAAGTGACTTTGATTGATGGGTGTAGGTTACTTCCAATCAAAATATCTCCCATCAGATGGAGATATTTTGGGATCCTTCAGGAACTCGTCACTCCATAGGACATGTGTGCAGGAAAGGAAAGGGACATTTAGTGTTGAAGCATCGAATGTTAAATTCTCCTCTAGATGTGTGTTAGATGAGGATTAAGTCTCACCATTGGTTTGGATGGTGGATGGACAATCCCCGTGGGAGGTATGAACCTAGAAACATTACGAATGTGATGGATCCACATGGGCGCCATATGTTCCTCGACCAATGAATGCTAAAGGACCTCAGGAATCAATAACTTGTAAACAAAAGGTCAGATTAGAGCCTAGTAATAGTTGATAAAAATATATGGGCGAGTAGAAGAGGATGGATCATCTCAGAGAGATGATTCAAGATGATTTGATTAAGAAAATTTGGATGCCCCATCCCTAGAAAGTGTACTTAGGGATTGGGTGTGTTACACCGGATTTAATAGCAGTCGTTGGTTGTGGGAGGAGTGTAAGCTGTCTATTTCAGTTCAACGTTCAGAAGTTTAGGAGTGTGGTGGTCGTCTGGAGCGAAAAGCCCCGAAGCCTAGAGTTAATCACAACCATTGGCTATGGGAGGAGTGTGAGCCATCGATTTCAGTTTGGCGTTTGACAATTCGGGAGTGTGGTGGTCGTCTGGAGTGAGAAGCCCTGAAGCCTGGAGTTAATCGCAACCATTGGCTATCGAAGGAGTGTGAGTTGTCAATTTCATTTTGGCTTTTGGGATTTTGGGAGTGTGGTGGTCATCTGGAGAGAGAAGCCCCGAAGCCCAAATCTCGTAGTTAATCACAATTTTTGGCTGTGGGAGGAGTGTGAGTCATCTTTTTCAGTTTGACGTTGGACATTTCAAGAGTGTGGTGGTCATATGGAGAAAGAAGCCTCGAAGCCTGAAGCATGGATTTAATCATAGTTGTTGGCAGTGGGAGGAGTGTGATTCGTCAATTTTAGTTCAAGGTTTGGCTATCGGGAGGTAGCGTGTGTTGGAGTCGGGAAAATTCTAAAGCCCAGAGTCGTAGATTCCCACATTTTATTTTAGTCGTTGATCAAGGAACAAAGTGTGGACCATTGATACCTGAACTCTTCGGGAGTTCACCATTTCAATAGTCTAGGAGATTTACATGTTGGAGTCGTGGAAAGTTCGACTCTTGAAGCCTAGAGTCCTAAAGTGAATCTCCACCCCAAAATATCTCCATCTGGATCTAGCCTTCAGGCCCTTCAACTTACTCATGACACGACATCCCAAACCTCCAGAGTCCCAAAGTCTCAGACTCCCAAAGGGTCCACTCTCGTACGGGGTGACATAATATATGCGATGATGAATACAGGTGGGTCCCGAATACTCCTACCGCCACATGGAAAAAACAGGTAATTTCCATAGATGACACACAGAAAGGCAGAGAGGACATGTGGCCCCTATAGGGGGTTACACATGTCATGTATTAATGGGAATGTAGGGTTGGTGAAATGTCCAGATCCAAGTGACACATGGCACATCAAACGTGGATCCATGTCACCCTGGGTGACGTCAGCATACCACATCACCCTGGACTAGTCGTCTTCCAAGTCCTTCGATCTTACGGTCATGGTGTTTCCACATAACCTCTAGATCTATGACCTTCATTACCTCGTAACTTCAATGTTCGAGGAATTCATGGTGTGACTCCCTCCTTGATCCTAGAGTGGTACACATCAGGCTAACCTTGACTTAGATCTAATGGCCAAGGAATATCTTGAAGAATCCCTAGATCTACGGTTCTCGTCACTTCGTAAATCCAACCTTCGGGGGTTTCAACTTTATGTCCAATCCACTCTCCTGAGGTAGAACTTCACCAAAGTATCGTATGCGGATCCCTCCTATGGAGGATCGAACAATTAAGAGGGGTTCTTAACGAACTCCCTATATCCATGGATATTATCACTTCATTACTTCGACATTCGGGGATTTTGATGATATAGAATCCACGTTCTCACGGAGTGGAACTTTTACAAATTTACCTCGGCGTGGATCCAACGGCCAAGGGGGATCTCAAATACTCTCAAATTGATGGTTCACATTACTTCACAATAAATGAATGGATCAAGGATTAATGGTAGGTAAAGTCTATCTGTCCCAGATAAGGAAACCGCAAGGCACCAGTTAACCTTGTGGGAAACCGTAACTAATAGTTTCCTTCGACCAGTTTATAAATGGTAGGGTCAAATCACTCCAGAGATCTGAACTCCTGAATTTATGAAGTTATACGGCTTAACTTCTTTCGTGCCCAGCATAGGATCCCCAGACCTAGGTCATATGGGTCCTTTGGAAACTCTTGTGGGATATGCGCTAAGTATTCTAGCCCTAAATGGGTTAAGGACACAGGCATGAGCCCTCGGTCATATGGTGAAAAGTTTGAAGGAGGCACCCTCTGTCCATAGGATTTGAACTTGGAATTCCAATGAAGGTAGATAATAGAGGTAGCAGGACTTATGCATCGCAATAAGTCTTTCCCCAACACTATTGCAGACTTACATCTTAGAACTCTCTAACTTCTCATCTAAGTCAAGAATACGACCATTTAAAAGCATGGGTTCACAGAGAGATAATACATATTTCTAACTTAACCATTCAACACAGAACTCATTCATAGCCATATAAATATATTCAATGATCATTTCCATTTTAATACACAGAGTATGAAGATACTTATCAGAAAACCAGAGTTTGTGAAGCGACTGCTGAAAAAGGTGCATGTTTCCACCTAACCATAGGCACAACCACTCCTGACAAATTTACCGCTAGCCACCCTGGAGCTAGAATATGATTATTTGAGAGAGACTCTTTCTTCTTGCTCAATGATAGTCATGGACGAAGGTTACTCTCCTCCTCCCATAGGATCCTGGCAGTGGGTTTTCTCTATACCAAGAAATGAGGTCTGCCTGAGTACTTCCACAGTCACTCATCAACCTCGTTTATTATCTTCTAACGAAAACCTTGCCAACATATTCTTACGCCCAGAATGAGATTATTTCCCAGTTCTTCCTTGAACTAGATATATGGAAGTGCTCTTTTCTCTTCTTGATATTGGTCTTTCGAATTTGCTCTCTTCGTAGATATTCTTTCTCTCCTTTGCCTCTACCCATGAATTACCTCTTTCTTTCCTTCCTCAACAAGGTTGTTTGGGTCTTAATCCATAGCTTGTGATCAGTTATAGAAGTATTATAGATGGGGACTCAGGCCCATCTCCTCATTAACCCTTTACGAGGACTCTTCCAACTAACACTCTGACTAGTAATTTAAGTCTGGGTCAGAGAACTGTTCTAAGTCGATAAATCCAGTGAGGTACTAGTTTGGTGGGGGTCATCTCAACCATTCTTGGTTCCCCTCACCATATCTCTCATAACATCCATGGTTTATCTTGGCAAACCCCCCTTTCAAGAGTTATGAAACACTTATCCATTTTCTATTAGTAACAGAAAAATATTACATTGATCTTTTATACAAAGGTTCATCAATTCAAAAATTCACACATATTTAGTCTGCCAAAGTCTCTTGGCCAGTTATAGTTATATTTACAAGCTGGAGGAGACGGGGGTTTTACAATCCCCTCGCCATTAAATGAACTTCATCCTCGATGTTCTATCTGTTGATTTACTTTGTATGTAAATAAGTAAACAAAAATGGATATGCATGTTTAAGGGAATCCTCCATTTCCCATGTAGCCTTATCTGGACCCAAGTGTTTCCACTGAACCTTGACCTGTGCAATGGTTTTGTTCCTAAGTGGGGTCTCCTTCCTGTCTATTATGCATTGAGGTTCTCACAATAATTCTCCCTCTGGTTCCACCTCAATCATAGCCGAGTCAATAATATGATTATAATCATGTACATATTTATTTATTAATGAAACATGGAAAACATTATGTTCCTTCACTGTGGGGGGAAGTGCTAATATATATGCTACCGTTCCCACTCTATCTAAAATTTCAAAGGGTCCACAATACCAAGGTGACATCTTGGCATAAGCTCCCATTCTTAAGGAGATTCTCCTAGGTCTAAATCTGAGATACACATGATCCCATGTTTTGAACTCTCTAGGGGTTCTCTTTCTGTTTGCACAACTTTTTTGTCTATCCTGAGCTATTTTCAGATTATGTTTTATCTGAATGACTTGTTGTTCCATTTATTTCAACATGTCTGGCCCGATTGTAATTCTATATATTGGATTATTCCAACTAATGCGAATCTTGCATTGTCTACCATAGAGGGCTTCAAAAGGGCTCATCTTCATTGATTCTTGATAGCCATTGTTGTAGGAAAACTCTACCAATGGTAGGTACTCTTCAAACTTCTTAGGCTGATGAATTACAAGAATCCTTAACATGTCCTCTAATACTTGGTTTACCCTCTCTATCTTTCCATCAGTTTGAGGGTGATAGGCTGTGATAAACAACAATTTAGTTTCAAAATAAGCCATTAAATATTTCCAAAAGCTTGAAGTAAATTTCTTATCTCTATCAGATATTATCTCCTTAGGCATGTTGTGTAACTAAAATATTTCTTTCATGAAGACACTAACAATATCTATTTTCTTGCAAGTTGACTTGACGAGAATGAAGTGAGCAACCTTGCTCAATTTTTCCACCACTATGATGATTACATCATTCTGTTTGGCCGATTTTGGTAATCTGGTGATGAAATCCATGGAGATGGATTCCCGTTTCCATTATATAATTGGTAGGGGATACAAAAAACCTGCTAGATTTCAGTGTTCTATATTAAACTTTTGAAATTCTAGACATTTATCCAAGTAATCAACTATGTCCTTCTTCAGTCCTCGTCAATAGAACAGTTTCCTAGTGGCTGTAATCATTTTTTGATAACCAGGATGACCAATATATGGTATTTTTTGTAGTTCATCCATCATGAAACTCTTCAAGTTGTCACAATTCAGGATATACAACCTACCTTTGTGAGTTAGCAGGCCATCACTTAACATTTGATAACCTTCATACCTCATCCCTGTGGGATATTATAGTCTTGCAGAATACATTATTTTCTTAATGTGCACTCTTGACTCTCTCCCTGACATATGTTTCATAGGTTCTTACTGCTTCCAAGTGAATCAATTTCATACTTCTTCTAAGGGCATCAACCACCCTATTTTCTTTTCCTTTGATATGTTTGATTTCAAAATCAAACTCACTAAGGATAGCCATCTATTTAGCTTGTCTAGCAATAAGTTTTGGTTGATCAAACAGGTACCTCAACCCACAATGGTCTGTCATAAGCACAAATATTCTACCTAGGAGGTAATGCCTCCACATTTTTAAATCATGCACTATGGAAGCCAATTCTATATCATTGGTCACATAATTGATTTCATGCTCATTCAATTTTCTGTATTTGTAGCAAATTGCATGTTCTTCTTGCATAAGGACTCCTCCGAGTCCTTCCTTGTAGGAATATGTAAAAACAAGGAAATCCTTGTTTGGGTCTGCAATCCTCAGCACAGGTGTATTGGTTATAATATATCTCATCTCTTGGAATCCCTCTTTACATTCTTATGTCCAAATGAATTTAACCCGTTTTCTGAAGGGAAGTGATTGGGAAACTAATCTTGGAAAATCCTTTTATGAACCTCATATAGTATCCTGCTAGGCCCATAAAGGATATGATATCAAATACATCCTTTGGGGTAGGCCAATCCATAATGGATTTGATCTTTTTAGGATCAATAGCCACCCCTTATTCAAAATTAACATGGCCTAAGTAATGGACTTGCTTTTGGAAAAAATCACACTTACTAAACTTAGCATAGAGTTGATGTTCTCTTAGTACTTGAAGCACTAACTTGAGATGTTCTTCATGCTCTTCCCTATTCTCAAAATATATTAGGATATCATCAATGAAAACCAATACAAATCTATCTAAGAATTTACTGAGTACATTATTCATTAAGCACATAAAAGTTGTTGGTGCATTAGTTAGCTCGAATGGCACCACCACAAATTCATAGTGACCATATCTTGTCCTAAAGGATGTTTTGTGGATGTTTTCATCCTTAATTCAGACTTGATGGTATCCAAGCCTCAATTCAATCTTGGAAAAAATGGTATCACCCCTTAATTGGTCAAATAAGCCATCAATCCTTGGAAAGGGATACTTATTATTTATGGTTGTCTTATTAAATTTCCTATATTCTATGCACAACCTAAGTGTTCCATCCTTATTTTTCACAAACAAGGTTGTTTCTACCCATGGAGACACATTAGGTCTAATGTAGAGGTTTTCCATCATTTCCTTTAGCTGTAGTTTGAGCTCAACTAGATCTAGTGTACTCATTCTATAGGGTGTTCTAGAAACTGACACTGTTCTTGGTGCAAGTTATATTGAAAAGTAAATGTCTCTTCTTGGAGGTAGACCTGGTACCTATTATGGGAACACATATTTATACTCTCTCAATGTGGGGTGATCATATAGGCTTGGTTTTTTGTCCTCAAAAAATCCCAACACCTGTATTTCATATGAAGGACATCATTTTCTGCAATACTTCTTCACTTGAAGTTGTTATATTTGTCTCACCGAGACAAGATTTGGAATCCCTTGTAGGGTTACCTTTCTCCCTTCTTCATTTTCACACTCCAAAGTTTTATTAAAACAATCCAACTTGGTTTTATGGGAAGCCAACCAATCCATGCCAATCGACAGGTCATAACATCCTAAAGGAAGTATGCTTAGGTTCACTTGGGTGGCCAATCCACTCATAATGAATTGGCATGCTGGTATGACCTTTGTAAATTTTTCTTTGGTTCCAGTGGTTAGTTGTACCAACCATGATTTAACATGTTTATCTTGTTGCAATTTACATTTCTTAATAGTTTGAGGGGAAACATAACTCAAATTAGAACCAGGGTCAATTAAAATGGAAACTAGATGGTTGGCAATCATACCCTCCATCTCCCCCACTGAAGCTTGGTGGTCATCTTGTTTATTATCCAAGGCTGCATAAATATATGGTATGCACCTAGCCACATCATTGGTTTTGGTAGCCTATTGGATATTGTAGACCCTCCTATTGTTTTGTTTCCTATATGGGCAGTATCTCAACATATGTTCTTCTCCACAACCCCAACATTGCAAGGGTTCTCTCTTTATGTTATCAATCTTACCTGGGGATGCTCCAAAGGGTTTATTTCCACTTTAAGAGGGGAATTTTTTCTAGTATATACTTTTAGTAGGAAGGCTCATCTTAGAACCTTTCACATAACTCTTAAATATTAAGGGTTTAAACCCCTTTTTCTTGAATCCTGAATTAATCTTCTTCTTCCAGTCCTCGTGGGGTTATGTTTTTCTCTTGTACTACTCATAGCAATACCTTTTCTTCTAGATAGTGTCTTCTAAGGTCTTTGGCTCATCAAATT
This sequence comes from Picea glauca, assembly GCA_000966675.3. Taxonomy (NCBI): domain Eukaryota; kingdom Viridiplantae; phylum Streptophyta; class Pinopsida; order Pinales; family Pinaceae; genus Picea; species Picea glauca. Next base: position 239,201 of record JZKD02S1688412.1, on the reverse strand, counting down.
CAATCCTATCCCAGAAGGACTGAGGCATCCCACTAATAAATCATTGCATTTTTACCTTTTCATCCTTTATTTAGGGTACATACCTTATCAACTCAAGGAATTTATTGATATATTCCTCTATGGTGAATTGTCCCAACTTGAGTTCGTATAATTCCTTGGTCTTCCCATCAAAGTATTTCTCTGACATATACTTTTTTTTTAAGTATTTCTCAAATTGTTTCCATGACAAGTCCTTCTCATGGATTCCTTTCACATTCCTAAGGTCCTCCCACCAAATGGAGGCCTTTCCATTCAGTTTACAAATGGCTATTTGAACCTTTAAATTTTTAGAGTAATCATGGACTCTGATGTACTTCTTCAACCCAAGAAGCCAAACTTATGATTCTTCCCCCTTCTTAATTTCTCCATCGAACGTGGGTGGTTTGACCTTCTTGAAATCTTCAGGGTCATGACTCTTGGAATGTTTCCTCTTCTTTCCTTTCCTATGGGAATGCGAACTAGTTTTTCTACTAGTGTATTCCTTGGAGTTATCAGTTTCCTCGCCAGAGGATTATTCCGACGAGTGTCTCTTGGCTCCATGTTGGGATTTCTAGTGTGGCTCCTAGTGTGGATACTTTCAGGGCCATTCTTTTGTATCTTAGGTGGACTATGGGTTTTCTTCGTATGATGTCTGTCCACGTGACTAGTTGTTGGTCCATGTTGCAACTGCCTTTGTATATCTGATAAGCTTTGCAACAAGACTACATTAATTTCAATTTACTTTTCCTTCTCTTTTATCAACCTTTTGTTGTCATCTTTATAGCTTTGTAATTCCTCCATGAGGCTTCTTACAGTTTTAGCCAGATTTGGAGGGGTTTCCACCGCCATCCTTTCATTAGATTCTTCCTCTCTATTGTGGGATATTTCTCCCAATTCATGGTGTGTCACCATCCTTTATTTTGTAGTTTCCCTACATTCTAATGACTACTTGAGTAATGATAAAACATTTTTTGCTATTTGATGGTCTATTAGTTCATGAACAACACACAGTTCATATTTTCCAAACACACACAACAGTAGAAAATTTCATTCCTTTCTTCAATAGAGGTTTAACTAAGCCTTTTAAGATAGGGTGTCACCCCTAAAAGTTCATTAAATAATATTTTTAAGTGACTCGTTCATAAGCCCAAGAAGGCCAAGTGTTGTAACCATGCTCCGATACTAATTTGTAACACACCCGGCCCCTAAGTACCCTTTATAGGGATGGGGCATCAAAATTTTTCTTACTCAAACCATCTTGAATCATCTATCTGAGATGATCCATCCTCTTCTACTCGCCCATATCTTTCTATCGAGTGTTACTAGGCTCTAATATGACCTTTGGTTTACAGGTTATGGCTTCCCAAGGTCCTTCAACATTCGTTGGTCGAGGACCACATGGCACCCACGTGGATCCATCATATTCATAATGTTTCCGGGTTCCTTCCACCCACAGGGATGGTCCATCGATCAGCCAAACCAACAATGAGACTTAATCCTAATCTAACACACAACTATAGGACAATTTGGTGTTCTATTCTTTGGCACTGAACATCCCTTTTCTTTCCTGCATGATGTCCTCTAGAGTCTTGAGTTCCCAAAGGATCCCAAAATATCTCCACGTGGCTCCAACCTTCGGGCCCCCCAACTTAGTCATGACACGCATCCCAAACCTCCAGCATCCTGAAATATCAGACTCTCGAAGGGTACACTCTTTCACGAGGTGACATACTAGATGCGACGGTGAATATGGTTGGGTCCCGAATACTTCTACTTCCACATGGACCAAACAAGTAATTTCTAGAGATGACATGCGACAAGGTAGAGAGGACACGTGGCCCCTACATGGGGTGACACGTGTCATGTCTTAATGGGCATGTAGGGTCAGTGAAACACCCAGATCCAGGTGACATGTGGCACGTCAAACATGGGTCCACATCACCCTAGGTGACGTCAGCATACCACGTCACCCCAGAATGATTGCCTTCCAAGTCCTTCAATATTACGGTCACGGTGTGTCCATGTAAACCTTATATATATTGCCTCCGTTACCTCATAACTTAGGCATTCGAGGAATTCATGGTGTGACTCCCTCCTTTCTCCTAGAGTAGTCAATGTCAGGAAGACATTGGATTAGATCCAATGGGCATGAACGATTCTAAAGGATACGTAGATATATGGTTCTCGTCACTTCACAACTCCATCCTTTGGGGGTTTTGGATTTATGACCACTCCACTCTCTCGAAGTAGGACTTCGCCAAAGTACTGTATGCGGGTCCCTCCTTTGGAGGATCGAATGGTTAAGAGGGATTCATAATGAGCTCCCGAGATCCACGACTCTCATCACTTCATGAATTCGGCGTTTGGAGAGTTTGATGATATATCATCTACGTTCTCATGGAGTGGGAGTTTATCGAAGTTTCCTCGGCGTGGATCCAATGACTAAGGGGGCTCCCAAATACTCTTAGATTAGTGGTTCATGTTACTTTACAATAACTGAATGGATCAAGGTTTAATGGTGGGGCAAGTCTATCTGTCCAAGATAAGGAAACCGCCAAGTGCCAGTTAACCTTGTGGGAAACCATAACTATCATTTGCCTTCAGTCGGTTTATAAATGATATGGTTGAATCACTCCAGAGCTCCGAACTCTCAGAGTTTTGAAGCCAGAAGGATTAGCTTCTTTCGGGCCCAGTGTAGGATCCCAAAACCTAGGTCATATGGGTTCTTTGGAAACTCTTGTGGGATATGAGCTAATTCTTCTAGCCATAAATGGGTTAAGGACATGGCCATGAGCCCTCAGTCATACGGTTAAGATTTTGAAGGAGGCACCCTCTTTCCACAAGGTTTGAACTTAAAATTTCAATGAAGGTAGATACTAGAGGTCAACATGACTTAAGAATCCTAGTAAGTCTTTCCCTGACACTATTGTAGAATTACATCTTACAACTCTCTAACTGCTCAGTTGAGTCAAGCATACGACCATTTGAAAGCATGGGTTCATAGAGAGATAATGCATATTTCTAACTTAACCATTCAACAGAGAACTTAGTCATAGACATATAAATATATTCAATCACCATTTCCATTTCAATACACAGAGTATGAAGATACTTATTAGAAAACCAGAGTTCGTGAAGCGACTATTGAAAGGGGTGTTTGTTTCCACCCAACCATAGGCACAATCACTCCTGACAAATTTATCGTTGGCAACCCCCAAGCTAGACCAGGATGCTCTAAGAGAGACTCTTTCTTCTTTCTCAGCGAAAGTCAGGGACAAAGGTTACTCTCCTCCTCCCATGGGATCCTGGAAGTGGGTTTTCTCTGTACCAAGTGTTATCACTGAAATTTCGTCCGCAAATGGTTACAAGAATTCAACATCGCCAAACAGTTATGAGGTCACCCATGGACCAAAATTATCACAAAATCATTTCCAAAGGGTCAAAAACTATACAACCAGTGAAAAAATTAAAAGGCGCTATGAATACATAGGACGCGCGTGCACATGCGCAAAATAGAAACGCAGGAATCATGCACATGCGCCCGATGTGCGAATATTGTTGCAAAAAGCCACACACCTGAGAAATGACGCATTTATGAGAGTGGTCGGCCTCCCACCCACTTCTGGTTCAGCTTCCAAGTTGATTTGACACTCAAATCTGGACTGGATTCGACTGGGTGGCTGGTCAAAGACCTAGAAATGCCCTAATTAGCCTCTTTACACACTACAAACTAGTTGGACAATACCTCAATGAAATGCTATAAAAAGGCCATGGATGCACTTCATTTTTCAAGGAATTCAATAGAAAAGTTATGCTGCTACTATTCTCTTAAGGAATCCTCTATTCTCATCAAGAGTATACTAGCATCATTGCATTGGGCAATCCATCTCACCCCTTGAGTGGATTAGCAAAGAATTATTTCACCATTTTCATTTTCAAAGTTGTAAGAAGAGCTTATTTGTGGGGGTCCAAGGGCCCTCCCTTGGAGGAATAAGGGACTCATAGTCCTCTTTCTTCTTAGTGTTTTCTTTCACTAATATCAGCCTTACCATTGGTGACATGGGTCTCATTGTTTCTTTTGTCCTTATGTCCCTATGATCATTAATTTAGTTGTTGTTTTATTTCTTAGTTTAATTCTTGGTTGTTCTTTTATATTTCTTTCTCTAATCCTTTTCCTTACAACTGTCCTACTTAGCAAACCCAACTAAGCTTGCAAGCACCTCTATTTTTCTCACTAAGGTAACAAAAGAGGCACAATAGATTGGCGACTCCACTGGGGAAAGGTATCAATTTCCTACCCCATTTGGGTTTTTCTAGCTCTTATTTTGGTTTATTTAAATTGTAGGTAAATTAACCAGCCCAAGACGACCTGCTAAACATCCAATTCCAAGTTGAATTGGGAGAATTCCATCCAGAATTTTCATTCACGACCGTGTGTCACATGTGCGCGGGTTTTTTGGCCCACAGATACGCATCGTGCGCACAAGTGCCTAAGTTACAGTTTCGTTCTGTGCACCTGCGCCTACAAGTTCGTTTCGGTCTACGCACAAGTGCTCAGTGCGCCTCTGTCTCCACTGAGACCCGCACACCTGTGCAAAAATTACATATTGTAAGGTTTTTTGTGATTTGGGGAAGGCCCTTAGCCTCCTTAAAAGTGATTTCAAGCATGTTTTAAACTGCACCACACTTATTCCCCTCTTCATATAAAGGGATTAGTCAAAACACATAGGCACTTAAGGGGTTAAAATCATTATTTCCTCTTTTGCTTTCATTTTTGCCACATGGATGGCTTGTTTTGACTAAAAATATAAGTTGGAAATCATTTGTAATCACATCTAAGTTGCATTGGGACTAGAAGTTGGATAACAATCGCTTAGTATGCTCTTCTCTCGCGCCTCCAAGTGACCTTGAGAATCAGAAAAATATTGTGGGATAATTTCATCTCCCTTAAGAAGATTAAAACCTTTAGGAGAGGACAACAACCCTTCTTGGGACTCCTCTTAGTTTATTTTTCAAACACATATTAAGATTGTAACGGGCCCATACATGCCCACATGCTACAAAGATAGGATAGTGTTGAAATTTACT
>JZKD02S1688412.1:213514-228232 GCA_000966675.3 Picea glauca | reverse complement strand
TTGGACGGGATCCAGCCTGTGACCCATTTCTTAGGCCGAAAATCTAAATGCCACACTTTGACCGAGGTACCTAGTGACCAAATTTTAAGACATCTACCCAGGTGGCAATTGTGGGATGAAATTGCACCTTGATTGGATTTTGTGTGGCTATTAGGAAGTATCGCCATCTCTTTCAGGATATGCCCCCTTTACCCCTCATTATAACCAATTATTTCATCCTTCACTAGTTTCTCTTCCAGTGACTTCAGACCCCACTGCTGAGTACTATTGGAAGGTCCAGTGCTGTTTGAGAGGAAGGACGTTACGTCTTTTAGGACACGAGAATTTGTTTTCTTTGATTCCCCACATGGAAAAAACCCACTTATCCACATATATGCTTCTTTTTCAAAACAATTTATGTATGATGAACTTTTTATTACATTTTGATCTAGATATATATATTGTGTAAAGTTCAAAATTTTCAACAAAGACTCTTGTTTATTTTTCTCATCACATTTTGCACACATCCACTCAGCTAGTCGGACATCATAGGGGACCCACAGAACCCCCGTCGTTCCAGATTCTTACTAAACCTCCCTCCTATTTTAGGGGGAGTTCCTAGTCTTTCCAACTCATCGACAACACCTTCACACACTCCTGTGAGGGCCACTATCTTAGGATCATCTTTGCTTGGTTCCACATTACTTGGGTCCACTTCTCAAGTCTCTCCATCCACTCGCTCTCCTTTACACGAAAGCGGGGGGCCAACTTCCTCTCAAGGGGGAAGTACCAACCCACCTAGTCCCCCTCAAGGGTCAAGTTCGCAACACACTCACACCATGGCTGGAGCTAATCCTCCCCCCCCAATGCAGATGTCATATTTGGCCTCTCTTAACATACCCGATCTAAGCAAACTCACCAATGATCCTATATTGCATGACCCCACATGGCCTGCAATGCCTACCAAACTACCTTCAGACATCCCCAAGTTTGAAGGAAAGGCAGGAGATGACCTCACCAACCATGTCACGACTTTCCACCTATGGTGCTCTTCCAACAACATTATGGATTATTCCATAAGACTACGATTATTTCAATGCACACTCATTGGCCCATCTGCCAAATGGTATGTAGATGAAAAATCAGGGTCCCATGCAACTTTCAAGTCCTTGGACAAATCATTTTTGACCTTCTTCCAATTACCAATCCGCCATGACAATGGTCTTGAACTACTCTCTAATTTCAAACAAACCTCGGCCACACATATCGCTGATCAAATTCACGAGTGGCGTAGACGACATAGTTTATGCAAAGCTGAAACCACCAAACAACAATGTCTTGACTGGTTTATCAGATCACTTGTCTCTCTCCTCGGTAAAGATGTAGCTTCCACCTTCCCTCAATCCAAAGAAGAAGCCAGCAGTAAGGCTCAACAATATGACCTCATCTATTCACAATCAGGGTACTTATACAAGGTACTTCCTGATCTACCCAAACCCATTCCATTTGGTCAAGACAAACCCGGGATGTCTCACTCAACAAACACATTGATTGGTAATACCACACACCACATTCCTCAACCCCAACCACCACCAATGTATGGCACACCTCAATATCCACCGGCATATGGGGGAACCTCTTATTACCCCCCACCCCCTTATCAACCACCATACCCTTTTTCTATTCCTCCGCCCATCAGTGGGCCACCGCCGACACCCCCAATACATCCACATATCCAAACAAGTTATGGTACCCCCTCTACCGCAGATCATGCTTTGAGTACTAGCGAAATCACCACGCCTTCCTACATAACTTACGGATCACAAATCCCACAGAATCCATGCTTTCCATTTCCAGGTCCACCATAACCCATGGTCCCCCCACATCCACACGCTGGGGTGAGTTTTGTTTAACCCTCTCCTATTTAGCAATATCAAAATTTTGAACAGTTGAATACGTCAAATCCGACCCATCCGTCGAATAATGCCAAAAAGAAAAAAAGAAACAGGAACAATAACAACCCTGGCCAAGGCGGGACTCAACCCCAACAAAACCAACCTACTGGGGGAAACCAGAACCAAGGGAATCATAACCCCCAGGGGGGTAATAATAACAGGCATCAAGGGATAAATAACAATGTTATTAAAACCAACTTCCCTTTTGCCCTTTGCGGCGAGTTCGGTCATTATACTCATCATTTCTCCCAAATTGTTGATTTTAAATGGCTAAAAGACTCAGACAGTCTACCACATCCTCCAACACTGCCTGCCCCTCAGTAGGCCCCACAACAATACGTGCAACAACCCCCCCAGCCATGCTATATAATCCCATTCCGCACCAAGGTGTGATGAACACCCAACAGGACACGCACCCTACCCCACCTCAGTTGGGCCAGTATCTCAATCTAAACAATCCCGCAGATCGTACCATCCTCCTCACTAGTGAGGAAGAAATCCTTCTGCAAACACGTAATCGTCAATACCATGTACCCACTGAGTCTCCTCCCATTCCTCCAGAAACAATCCCCACACCAACAGGACCGCCCTTGGTGATCCCTCTCCCTAATGTAGAACCACCTCTTCGCTTCCCTCACATCCCATTGCGCAGGAATGTCCACAACCCATAGGCTAGGGAAGCTCATAATTACAGTTTGGTTGCAGGGATGATTTTAGGGGCTAAATTTTGCTCGTGGGTTAATTTTCTATGGTTTTTCCAAAAATGATATTCGCTATTTTAAAAATGATTCGCCCAAATTCTATAGGATAAAATTATTTTACCTTAAAAATAGCCAAAATTTTATAAAAACTATATAAAATACTTAGAAATTTGAATATTTTTACAAAAATATCGCCAAACATTTATAGTTGACATATGAAGGATTAGTAAGATTCTCCAAGGCTTCTACATTTTAAAATAAATTTCCATCCTTAAAATCATCCCTGTTTGGTTGACGACTTACCACAATCCCTGGCTGCCATGTCAGTCTTAGAAGTCCTTCAGACTTGTCCCACTCAGCGGAAATCATTACTTTTCGCCTTGGGGGTAGTCGACCCCGCAGATACTCAACTCATTACATTTGATCTCGACAATAGAGAACCTCACCTTCCCGCTCTAATCGCTTTTCAAATCCCAGTAAAAATTTGGAACATTACAGTTCATCAGTGCATCATCGATGAAGGTGCATCCACATGCATAATGTCCAAATCTATATGGCAGAAACTTAGTTCCCCCGAACTTATACCATCTTCCATTAGCTTACGAGCTTATGATGGACGACCATTGTCTCCTGAAGGGCTCTTCCAAAATTTCACTGTAGAACTCGGGGGCAAGACTATTCTCATCGACATTGAAGTTATCGACGCCCCACTCGATTATAATATCATGTTCAGTCGTAGCTACATGTACGCTATGACGGTAGTTGCCTGTTCCGTCTTTCGAACAATGATGTTCCCCCATAACAAGAAGATCATTACCATTGACCAAGTCTCACATTACGAGCCTAACCCTTCTGCCAACATCGATAACATTCTCCCCCTCATCCACACAAGTCATGACGCATACCCACTCATCGAAATGGATCCCGGAATTTTCAAAGACCCATCATTGTTATGAACTTACCATGGAGCACCACCGCTCCTTCATCCTTCCAATCAAGTATGCGTTGTATCATCCAATGGAACTAACATAGAGGATACCCTTCCTCCTATGGAATCTTCTATCATATCTGACATCCCACTAGTCGTAGAGCTCCTCCCTCACGAGCCTTCTGCGAACTCGTCGACCTCACCAGTCCACGATTTCACCTCTCCCCAAGGACATATCCCAGTTTGGGAGACAGTTCCCCAAGCCATTACTCAAATCCCCTTCTTCTACCCTCCACCTGGCATACAATATTTCCAAGTAGCTACAACGGTTACCCTCCCTAATATGGTGTTAGCAATTCCAGTTTGGTATTTACATCCACTAGAGATGGTCCCTCGACCATCCCTTCCCCCAAAAATGGAAGGAATCCCAATGACGATTCCCATACTCACTCCCACCATACCCTCTACACCCCCACTCACTACTCTCCCTTCCACAGCTGGGGGAAGAATAAAGAAGAAGGATCCCACAGCTCCACTTCCCCCGCGCATCTAACCCCCTTGCACGCTATGTGAGAAAGATGGACACCAAACCAACAACTACCCATCTCTACCCGAGTTACGGAACCTGATTCCACTCAATCAAACACCATCAATGCTCACCACCATAGAAAGTACTGCTGCTACCACCCCTCACTTAAGTAGTAAAGGGCTGTGAACCAAATTCGCTTGCACTATATGTTCATAATCTGGCCATTATACCCACCATTGCCCAGCACTACCACGCTTCCGACAGACATTAGCCACCGTACGCCAAAGCTTCCAGAATACACCTAATCCTGCTACATCATCCCTACCCAACATCACTGACATCTATTATGTCCCCACTTCAGTCAATGAACGTATGAGATGCCCTTGCTCTATATGTGAGTCCTTAGATCATGTTACATACCAATGTCCTATGATCATTGAATACAGGCAACGCCAATTGACCCTGATTCAAACCCCTACAGAATTGATGGTTAACCTTACCTTGTCACTAGAGATTCTTCATATCATTTCTCCCAAACCCGAGGCCCTCCCAATGCCTCCATGGTTCTTGGATGACCTATCTGAGGATTCACCCCCAAATCCCTCCAATTCTCCCATTCATTTCCCTACGGAAATTTTACATCCCACTACCATGGGTACTCCTTAGTACTTCGATATTTGGTTTATGTCTAGTGAACCATCGCAATATCATTGCATCATTACCCCTGCTTCTTCATCACCACGGGGCAGACACATGACAACAGTCACCAATATCACTCTTCACGATCCCTTGCATTCTTGCCAATTCCACTGTGATGAGGAAATACTCAAAGAGTTAAACACCCCCGACTACCCATGGGATGTGCTACACCACCGAGCGCTCTTCTTTCCATAGGAAGCCTCCTCGCCTCCTAACCAACACCCCATATACGCGGTCGAAACCAAGGATTTTATCCCATCAGGGCACATCGACTAGTTCAACAACCCCATTCCTGCCCCTGATGCTTTTGAAGAAGGAAACCTGGCCAACATTTCCCCGACCATCAAAATCGACATTTCCATTAAAAATGGCGTCGTCGAGGAAATTACCATTGGAGTCGCTTGCACTCCTCAAGAAATCACCGCCTATAAATCCCTCTTCCAAGAATATCGGGATATTTTTTCCTGGTCAGACACATAAATGCCTAGCCTTGATCCCTCTATTGTCGAACATCGCATCGACACCTGGCCAGACATTACACCAGTTCGTCAAAAACAACGACTGCTACACCCATCCAAAGCAACGGCCATCAAAGTTGATATTGAAAAATTACGTGCAGTTGGGTTCATATACCCCATCGCTTATACCTCATGGGTTTCCAACCCTGTACCCGTTAATAAAAAATAGGGCACTATCCGTGTCTGCACGGACTTTCATGATCTCAATCATGCATGTCCCAAAGACAACTTTCCAATGCCTTTCATTGATCAAATTATCAATGACCGCGTAGGCCACGAGGCTCTATCCTTCATGGACGGTTTCTCTGGTTATAATCAAATCCAAATTCACCCAGCCAATCAATACAAAACCTCATTCACTACCCCTTGGGGTACTTTTTCATACCGTGTCATGCCTTTTGGCTTAAATAATGCTGGAGCAACTTTCCAATAGGATATGACATACATTTTTCACGATTTGGCTCATATCATCCTTACATACTTGGACGACCTCACAGCTCGATCCAAGAAATGCACCCAACATCTTGATGATTTACAGATCATCTTCCAACGATGTCGTCAGTACAACATCCGCTTGAATACCCTCAAGTGTGTGTTCTATGTCACTGCAGGGTGCCTCCTCAAATTCATCATTTCCCAAAGCAGTATTACCATAGACCCCCTCAAATTCCAAGCCATCACAAAAATTCCACCTCCCCAGAATTTACGTCAACTCCAGAGCCTACAAGGAAAAGCTAACTTTCTATGGCGATTTTTCCCGGACTACGCCACTCGCACACATGGTTTCCTTCACTTACTACGCCACGACATCCCATTTTAATGGGATGAACATGCCCAAAAATCATTTGACGATCTTAAAATGGCGCTCTCCAACACCCCTTTAATTAGTGCACCCGACTACAATTGCGACTATATCCTCTACATATCAGCATCAACTGTCTTAGTAGCAGGAGTTCTCGTTCAAATCGGTGATGACGATCGTGAGCATGTCATTTATTATGTTAGTAAAAACCTCTTAGGGACACCCTTGAAGTATAAACACAAAGATAAACTAGCCCTTGCAGTCCAGAAACTGCCTCATTACATTCTGCTTCACACGACTAAGGTAGTAGCAGATTCCAACCCTATGCAATACTTGCTCAGTCGTCGGCAAATTAATGGAAAATTTGCCCAATGGATCATTATCCTTCAGGAGTACGATCTTGAATTCTCAACACCCAAGAGTAGGAAAGATCTTGTCCTCGCCGAACTTGTCATGACCTTCCCCTCTGACACTCCCAATGCCCCCGTCAATACTAACTTCCCCAACAAACATCTCTTTTACATCACTTCGGATGATCCTTGGTAGGGCGACCTCCTCGTCTACCTCCAAACTAAAAAGTTTGGTAACCACCTTTCACGAGATGATCATCGTCCTATTCACCACTAGGCCCCCCGCTATCTCCTCATCAGAGACATATTATACCGGCGAGGGGTCAACACCATTCTTCGTCGATGCTTGACTATTGACAAGGCTGATAGAGTCTTGAACAACTGCCATAGCGACGCATGTGGGGGCCATATTTCGGGAATGTCCACTGCTCAGAAAATCATCCGAGCAGGTTATTTTTGGCCTAAATTGTTTCATGATTGCATTCATGCCATGAAGCGATGCGAGAAATGTCATCTTTACGCCAACAAAGCACGTGCACCACCTACTATTCTTCATCCAGTCATTACTGCCGGCCCCTTTTGTAAATGGGGCATCGACTTCATGACCTGTAATCCCCCCTCCAACAATGGGCACAAATACATTGTTCTCATAGTCGATTACTTCACAAAATGGGTGGAAGCTATGACCACCTTCAACAATACCGCTAACACTGCAACGTGCTTTTTCTTTAACCACGTCATATCCCGCTTTGGAGTACCACTCCAATTAGTTTCCGATCATGGGAAACACTTCGAGAATGATATTTTCGTCAAACTCTCATCTCGGTTAGGATTCTCCCACGAGTTTGTCTCACCATATTAACCTCAGTCTAATGGACAGGTTGAAGCAGTTAACAAGGTCCTCAAGACCATGTTATAGTGCATGGTTAATAAACATAAGACCAATTGGCATCATATGCTATTTTCCGCGCTATGGGATTATCGTACGGTCGAGAAAACAACCACTGGTTTCACACCATTTCATCTAGTCCATGGGGTTGACGCCACTCTTCCCATCGAGTGCGAAATTCACACCTTACGCACCACAATTGAGCTATTACCCGACACTGCTCCAATGGAGCAGCACTTGCTGAACTTAGAGTCCCTGGATGAAGATCATCGATCTTCATTATAGAACAATGAGACAGCTAAAAAATGGTCAAAGGCCACCTTTGATCGCCATGTCAACCTTCACTCATTTGAAGAAGGTGACCTCGTCCTTGCTTACGATATCGCTCATGATACCCTTGGTCATGGAAAATTCGAGTCACTATGGCATGGCCCATACATTATCCAACATTGCCTCACCAAAGCCGCATACATCTTGGCCTCTCCCGAAGGCCTCTCTCTCAAAGAACCTGTCAACGGGTTATACTTAAAGAAATTTTATGCCTAAACATAACAATTCTACTTTAGGTTATTTCATTTATAGTGTTTTTATTCTTTTTTCCATCCCTCACATCTAAACTATCATTTGTGCTATTGACAGATGCTTCCTCCACCAACCTACCACATTGGTTACATCGACGGTGCCATCCGTTGGACACAAAATCTCTCTTCGACAGCTTGGGCCCTCTATACCCCCTCACATTAAATTCTCCATTCGAGCGGCATATGTTTGGGTTCAGCCACCAACAACCAAGCCGAATGCACTGCCGTCATTGGCCTCCTCGTCGATGCCCATCATCATCGTATCCGTCACCTTAGCGTCTTTCTCGACTCTCAACTAGTCATTCTCCAACTCAACAATGTGTAGCGCCTCCGCAATCCTTGACTCTTTTGCAAATACCTACAGGTTATACTTTTATCTCGACATTTTGATTCCATTACATTTACACATATTCCAAGACATTTGAATCAAATTACAGATGACTTAGCTAACATTGTGTTAGAATGGCATATATCACATCAAGATACCTCTACACATACATAAACATATCAAAAACCTGTCACAACATATATAGATTAGACATCATCAACACATTAACAAAACACATGTAAACATCACATAGATCTTAAAATGTATACTCATGTATATATAAGTTGGTCCACAGTGCCATCCAAATGTTTACATACACAAATACAAGTATTTGCAGGCCAGTGAAGCACCTCGGTACAAAATGGGCTCACCAACCTATATACAAAAATACAACAATACATAGAGCACCACTCACGGTGCCTCTAGAGCACCACCTCCTTCCCCTTCCTCAGGTGGTGGTCCCCCACCCACTACTGGTCCCTCCGGACTAGAAGGTAATCATCCGGTCATAGAAGCACCTGCTACTACTTCTCATCATACCATGGCCTGCCACGACAGTGGAACCCCCACACAATGCCCCAGGATGCCCTCATCCTGGATACATGACCACATGCCCTCAGGCACGCCCTGTAGCACTGCCTCCAGGCACCAACAAATATCCTCAAAATCTACTCCGGCATCCGCCGGAGGAGCATGTGATGTCCCAAAACCTGGGTCATCAAACCGGTGTCTCCTCGCTGCTCTCTCAGGCTCAGCTGGTCTCGCCTCAACGTCCTCACACCGACGTCTCTCTCCTACCCGCGGTGGTCTCCCTGGATCCTAGCGAACCAGTGCCCTCAACAACTCAACCTCACGCCCGCGAGGTGCCACATCTGCACATACACAAAATCAAAAGATAGTATCAACATCTATACCAAATACACATGTCATGCTATCTCAAAAAATATATATATCAAACTCATAAACATACCTCGATGATCAAAAACCTCCCCTAGAGGTAACACCATGTCCGAATCACCCCGGAAGTCAACACCAGCATATGGAAACTGTAGTATCACATGTGGCATCTGCCGCCACACCTGTGTCGCCTCAGCCGTGAAGAAGTGGTCACCCTCGCCACCACCGTGGTGTAGAAAAATAGTCTACCACTGCCTCAGTCGCGACTCTCGCGCCCCAGGAGCGCCTAATAAAATCCTAGGGCGAAACATAGGCACCCTCTCCAAAAACCAGGCCACTAGAATGGACCCAATGGAAAACTCTCCTGTATCAGTGGAATGACAACGGTCTAGTTGCCCTACCATCCTAGCATGCAGCGTAAGCCCCCAAGCAAAGTGATCACCGGATAGTACCCTCTCCATAATACTCAACTAACCACCATTGATCCACTGAGTTGCAAGGGATCCATACACCCTCACAATCATCGTTGTTATACAACGATGTGCTAGAGAATCCATCGCCATGAAGCTCACAACAAAGCCTGACATAAATTTTTCCCTGGAACAGTATCTCCGACCCACTTTCACTAATGCCACATTAGCAGGTAACACCGGATCTGTCGGTAGGGGCGTTCCCTGAAATGAGAGCCCAGTCAAAAATATATATATCCTCCACCACAGTGAAGGTGATCTGCTCTCCTCGCACCATAAAACAATGCAAGTCTAGACTCCACATCCAGATAAGGAATTGTAGGAGATACTCCTGCGCCCGTATCAATGGGCACTCAAAGAACTTCAACATCCCACAGCCTGCCAAAGTAGCACTAACCCCCAGCTCCTCAATCGCCACGACATCCCTCATCTAGGACCAATCCCACTCTCGCCAACCAACCGACATCATGCCAAATGATCGCCTACAAGCACGTCAAATAGTCCTAGGTCAGCCACATTGACCATATAAAACATTAAAAAGATAATTTTTACACCCGTCAACCTTGCCCACAAGGCGCGACTATTAAACCCACAGGCACGCCTGCTCACCCCATAGGCGTGCATGTATGCGTGCTTTTTCACTCCATAGGCGCACATTCAGGCGTGCCTGTCCATCCAACAAGCACGCATGCATGCACGCCTGCTCACCCTATAGAGGCACCTCCATGCGCCCCTGTCATGAACACAAGCGTGCATCAAAGCGTGCCTGTCCACTACACAATTGTGCACACATGCGCAACTGTGTCACCAAAAGACATGCACATAATGCATGCCCTAGTCCCCCTTACAGGAACCCCCATGCGTGGCTATCCAGATGATAGGCGCACACTTGTACATTCCTATTTCCATATCGCCTATGCACTTGGGGGCCCACATCCCTAAAACCCCCTGTACGGCCCTCCGTACAGCCCCTGCCCAAAAATAGAAAACCTAATTCTATGCAGGACGATTAGACTACTAAATTGAAGCTTGCTGGTCCTCGATCGACTGCCTTGTTCTCCTGGAATCTCCAAATATCCTCTGAATACCTCTCGTCCAGTCACTCTGGCAGCAAGTACAAATGAGGTGGAAATGTGGGCCCTACAGCTATATATAGGCCTTTTCGCCAAAATTTCAATCACCATTTCGGGAGCTCTGGGTGTCCGTTCTTCGATCCATATTTAGCCATGGGATTAGCATCCCATCATCTACATCACGACAGTCCCCAGGCCACTTTTTATCCTTATCCCCCGGGGCACCATTTTTTCATACCCCGTCCAGGTCCGCATGCTCACGATTCAAAGTTATCAAATAAATGCTCGTATGTTCGATTCTCTTCAGATATTGTTCACGTCAGGTATTTGGTTTTCATGTGTGTAGGTATTTGGTCATCATACATCAACGCAACCCCTTCAGGCATATAATCAGCATTGGCATGTAATCATTCCCTCTGAATCTCACTTGCATCTCGAGTCACACCCTCTGACATTTACCTCTAGGATCCCCATCTCCAGCTCTGCAGTACCAAGACCTCCATTTGCATCTTTGGTACTGTCACCCGGTAACACTCTCCCCCACATGAGTTGTCCCATTCATAGCACCCTTTTTGCACTTTGACACTCATGATTTTTTTTTCAAACCTTTAGGGATGGGAGTCCCGATAGTATTACATCATGTCGCGAATCATCCACATACTCCTTCTCCTCATTTTGATAGCTTTCCCACTGGACTCCAAAATTATCTCTTCAAGGTTCTATTTTGACTGCACCTCTGTAGTATCATGAACCCTCCATTTCATCCACAATCAGTTTTCCCCTCTGCAAATTTCCCTTCATTTCATCTACCTCATACAGAAACCCACCCATGGGGCCCCCACCCTCCACCAGTTCTCCAAGCAAATGACGCCCTCACCGACCCAACCATATTACATTGGGGCACCCGTTTCTGTATTTGTACACTCATTCCAACGTATTCTTTATTTATTGTACAAACACCTTTGTTTCCAACATTTACATTACCTTTTTGTCGTCACCTTTGGCAACCTTCTTCCCTTTTTGGAAAACACAACCCATGTCACCCTTTGGTTCGGGCATCCCTTATCATCTACCCTTGTTGACATGGTCCATATACTACGAGTATCCCACTGGCCACTTACCTCTGCCCTTTGATTTTGTTCACTTTGTCCCGCCTCTGGCACAACTTATCCCACGTCTTGTTGTCCCCCTGACACTCGACTTAGTTGAACGGTTGCGGCCACTTATACTTCGCATATACCCCCAACCATGGGCAGTCTTGAGTCTTCATACGTCTTGACTTTGACCATGTACCCCCTCCATTTCATCATCTCACCTAGTAGATTTCATGAAGCCCTTTTATTCTGGGAGTCGCGCCCCCCTTTTGTCGACATCAACACAGTTTTCTAGAAGGGAGATAGTATCTTGACTCTCATTACCTTTCCAATGAGAGATCTCAGATGGCACAGGGGGAACTACAATTTATTTCTGTTGTCGTTGACCCTCGTAACATTCGAATTCAACACTTTCTCATGTTACGGTGGGTCTTACTTTGCGACTATTGCAATTATTTATTATATTTTCCGAAGACCTCTGAACTGGGCTGGGCTATCAATGCCTACAGAATCCATGATATTTCTTACAGATATCACTGCCTACCGTTCAGAGTATGTTCCTCCAAATAATTGTCTTCTTCCTTTATCACGACCACCCCCAAGGGTGTTGCATTTGTCTACATCAACACATCATTCCTCTTTTGAGTTACATGACACGAGCATGGGGCATGCCCGCCTCATTTGTACACAGTTTATTTTTACACACCTTATGGAAGGTTGGGTTCTACAGGTTCCCTTCTCCCTCCAACGGGTAACTCTCGACAATCCCACTATCACTCTCTCTTATAATGACACTCTCAGTAGAAGAGACATTGATGGATTTTGGCTATATGTATGCTCCTAACCTCATCCATCAGGGGGCATCTGTTATCACTGAAATTTTGTTCGCAAATGGTTACAAGAATTCAGCATCGCCAAATAGTTATGAGGTCACCCATGGACGAAAATTATCACAAAATCATTTCCAAAGGGTCAAAAACTATACAACCAGTGACAAAATTAAAAGGCACTATGAATACATAGGGTGCGTGCGCACATGCGCAAAATAGAAACACAGGAATCACGCACATGCGCTCGATGCGCGACTGTTGTTGCAAAAAGCTGTGCACCTGAGAAATGACACATTTACGAGAGTGGTCGGACTCCCACCCACTTCTGGTTCATCTTCCAAGTTGATTTGAAACTCAAATATGGACTGGATTCAACTGGGTGGCTGGTCAAAGACCTATAAATGCCCTAATTAGCCTCTTTACACACTACAAACTGGTTGGACAATACCTCAAAGAAATGCTATAAAAAGGCCATGGATGCACTTCATTTTTCAAGGAATTCAATAGCAAAGTTATGTTGCCACTATTCTCTTGAGGAATCCTCTATTCTCATCAAGAGTATACTAGCATCATTGCATTGGGAAATCCATTTCACCCCTTGAGTGGATTAGCAAATAATTATTTCACCATTTTCATTTTCAAAGTCATAAGAAGAGCTTATTTGTGGGGGTCCAAGAGCCCTCCCTTGGAGGAAGAAGGGACTCATAGTCCTCTTTCTTCTCGGTGTTTTCTTTCACTAATATCAGCCTTACCATTGGTGACATGGGTCTCATTGTTTTTTTGTCCTTATGTCCCTATGATCATTAATTTGGTTGTTGTTTTATTTCTTAGTTTATTTCTTAGTTGTTATTTTATATTTCTTTCTCTAACCCTTTTCCTTACAGTTGTCCTGCTTAGCAAACCCAACTAACCTTGCAAGCACCTCTATTTTTCTCACTAAGGTGACAAAAGAGGCGCAACACCAAGCAAGGAGGTCTGCCCGAGTACTTCCATAGTCACTCATTAGCCTTGTTTATCAACTTGTAATGAGAACCTTACCAACATATTCTTACGCCCAGAACGATCTTATTTCCGAGTTCTTCCTTGAATCAGAGAGCTACAAGTTCTCTTTTCTCTTATTGAGATTTGTCTTTCGACTCTTCTCTGTTCATAGATCTTCTTTATCGCCTCTACCTTTGCCCACAAATTACCTCTTTCTCTCCTTCCTCAAGAAGGTTGTGTGGGTCCAAATTCCCATCTCGTGGCCAGGTCTGGAAGTATTATATATGGGTGCTCTACCCCATCTCCTCATTAACTCTTGAGGAGGACTCTTCCATCTACCACTCTGACTAGTAATTCATATCTGGGTTAGAGGATTGTTCTGAGTCATTAAATCCAGTGAGGTACTGGTTTGGTGGGGGTCATCTCAACCATTCCTGGTTCCCCTCACCATCTCTCTCATAGCATCCATGGTCTATCCTTGAAAACCCCCATTTCATTAGTTATGCAACACTTATCCATTTTCTATTAATAAAATAAAATATGTACATTGACCTTTTATACAAAGGTTCATCAAATTAAACATTCACACATATATAGTATGCCAAAGTCTCTTGGCTAGTTATAGTTATGTTTACAATCTAGGGGAAACTGGGGTATTACATATGGGCTTCAGGCTTTGGGGATTCTTGCTCCATATGACCACCACACTCCTGAAATTCCAAACGCAAAACTGAAATCGACGACTCCTACTCCTCCCACAACCAACAACTGTGATTAACTTCGGGCTTCGAGCTTCAAGGCTTCTCTCTCCAGACGACCACCACACTCCCAAACTACCAATCATTGAATTGGCGAAGGGTGAAGATATATGACTGAGACTCTCCTTTTATCAATGGCTAGGATTAACTCTGGTACTTCGAAGCTTCAGGATTTCTCACACTGTTAAGAACCAAATACTGAATACAAAAGCACCACAATAGATATACAAGAACAATATGCAAATTCTTCTTTATTACTATCAAACCCTTAGGGTAGGGAAACACCATACAATGGATCCTATTATGGAAGGGATCCTCTCCTGTTCACTTGCCTCTTCGAGGGGGCATCCTCCTAT
>JZKD02S1688412.1:186167-213464 GCA_000966675.3 Picea glauca | reverse complement strand
TGGGCCTTATTTAATAATATAGTGGACCTAGTCCACCTTACATTGAATGACCTCCACTATTATCACTATGGGCCCTCTGGGCCCTCCCACTACCTCTCTAGCTACCTTACACACACCAGACAACCACCACACTCCCAAACTATCGAACGTCTAATTGGTGAAAGGCAGAGATCTACGACTGAGACTCTCCTTTTATCAACAACTAGGATTAACTCCAGTACTTTGGAGATACGATACTTTTCACACCAAAAACAAAATTCACCCACAATCCTCCGGATAGCCAAATTTATGAATACTTGGAAATCTACAGACACGTGTACACAACAATCGATGATCATGATTTACTCCATAATTCAGGACTTCAGTGAATTCTCCACTCTGCGCAACCACAACCAATTTCTTTGGTAGTGTCAAATCACCGAACCAATTGGGGATCCAACATCTTGCACTCTCCCAGTAATCTACGGTGTAGATTCATTCTGGTACTTCATAGCTTCATAGATTTATCCTCCTGGCGATACAAGGGTCAATTTTTACCGAAGTGTCGAATCTATGAATTGTGAGATCTACGACTCACATTCCATGATGGGATCTATGGCTAAGATCCACTCTACTTTAGCCAATACTTACGGCCCGATAATTCTGATCAATGGTTCTCATTCTCTTGCACTCAGATCCAACAGTTGGGATCTGATCTCCTTTGACGGGCTCTCTCCTCTTTTCTGGGTTTGATCCAACATCCCAGATCTAATCATTCAAACCACATCAACGACTGTTGTGATTTATGTCCTCTGCGGCTCCGTTTCCCTCCAACGAAGGATTTTTCAAACTTTCAAAGGCTCTCCCTTTAATCTCTCCACTGTAGGATCAACTCCTTGGCCTCTTCTTGCTTTCTCGAATCGCTACACCTCCTGAGCTTTCAAAAACAATCAAGGTGTTCTC
This sequence comes from Picea glauca, assembly GCA_000966675.3. Taxonomy (NCBI): domain Eukaryota; kingdom Viridiplantae; phylum Streptophyta; class Pinopsida; order Pinales; family Pinaceae; genus Picea; species Picea glauca. The sequence continues at coordinate 212,522 of JZKD02S1688412.1, read as the reverse complement.
TCAGTGCCCTCCTGGCACCCCGTAACATCAAGCTTGGCCAATTCTAGGTCTAAATTTGCTAGAACAGTTATTAAATTAAGAATATCTCACCACTTGGCCAAATTTCTTAAATTTCCCATGAATTTAACAACAAAAATTGGGGATTTTTCCCAATTCCATGCAATTGCTTCTGATTTTTATCATGGAGACACTATAACTTGAAATTTGGCCAATTTGAAATCAATTCTCTATGAAATTTCACTTCAATTCAACCTGCTCGACCCATCTAGGCTCAATGTTGAAAACTGGAGCTCTGATACCATATTGTAACATCCCCAACATCCAACTGGGGTATGCCACATAAAATGTTTCGAACTATATACAAAATTAAAACATATAGAAACTATAGAAATGCATAGATTCATATATAATAATAATAAAAATACACATGCAACACACACAGGAAAAGCCCATAAAAATAAACTCATAAATAATAATGAATCATGTAATTTAACACACAATTGAAACTTATCTTGGTAAAAATATCACCAACTATGTGCAGACCTTCCATGTTCCTCCCATACTTAGACCACACTGGTCAAAACTCTCAGCAGTGGGTCACCCCCGAGATGGGACTAAACTCCACCCGAATAAAGGAATTCCTAGCCAGGATGATGTATCTCAGACAACAGGAAAAACTCTCTCATAGGTGCCAACTCGAACTAACAACTAAAATCCCTCATTCCCCACATGTATGTCCCACACCAGGAAATGTGCCCCTTCTCTACTCAACAGTCTCTCGATTTCCCCACATCCTTTCTGGGGCTTCAACAACAGGCCAGACAACAAGTCTCAGAGTCCTATAGTTGTGGTTTGGTACCTTTGGGATATCAAATTCCAACAATTCTCTCACCTAGAGATAATTTCTCACGGGCCTTAAAACCCTCCTCTTTAGTATCCTACTGGCCTGATAACCCGCTTCTTCAGTCCAACTCCTAAGCTAGGTAGAGGTACAGGTACAGGTATGGCATTGGTTTGGGTACATTACAAGCACAATGATAGTAACAAAAAGTACTGGAGGACAATTGAAATATGTGAGTGAAATATGATGGAATTATGGGAAAATGAACTAAGTCCCAACTATATGTATGCATGTTCCCAATTTGACACTTATCATGTTGAGAAGCTACTTTGTCCCACTTGTCACCATCCTTATAACTTAGGACAAATAATTATCCATACTTTATACTTTAAGGAATATTAATATAATATTCCTTTTTGGCTTAAGCTCCCTAGCTTAGTGATATAGTGGGAAAACCCCCCTTATGGAATACACTAGGGTTCTAAAGTGCAGGCAAAGATAACCATCTAAAGTCTCCTACTTTTAACAACTATCCTGACAGTACCCCACATTCATGCATAAAGTACAAAGTATAGGGATCCGGTAGTCTTACCTTAAACTCCACTTCCGGTGTCGATCCCTTTGCGTTTGGTGGTTCCTCGACTGCAAATATTCTCCCAAAGATGACCTGCATTAACTAAAAGACAAACAAGAAACTATGAACATGCATTATATATATGAATTAATGGGTTAGATGTCATAAGAAAATATAAATCAAATATCAAGATTGAACACATCATGTGTCGGGACGAAAAAAGTACTTCTTTATATTAATCTCACAAAGTCACTTACAAAATGAGATCGGCAACTGCTCCTCAAAACCGGTCCTGGGCTCCTCTTCACCAAGCTCCAACTTATTCCATGTATCTTTCTCCTCTTCGGCTCTTTCTAGGAACTAGATTAGGCTAGTCATGGAGGAAAAAGGCTAGAATAAGGAATTCTGGCTCAAAACTCACAATGTGGTTGCAAATTTTTGGGGAAATGGGGGATTATGAAATGGGTAGAGTTTCACTTCTTTCATGCTTCTTCCTTGAATGAGACCCCAACACCTTCCTTTATATGCCAAAAAGATAGTTATTTGGTTGGGTGACGGGCTATGGGCGGTCAATTGGTTAGGAAACTACCCAAAAGTCCGTATTCCCTTGCAAATTTTATTTTTTGCAACTTTTGTGGGTATACACGGGCTGTAATGGTCCAACTAGCATGTGTACGCGAGTTCTAGTGGTGTAGAAAGCGTGCATACAGAAGCAATAATGGTGCAGGGAGCGTACATCTTCAAAAAAAGTATTTTTTAAGAAGAGCTTTCAATGATAGCTTGGAAAAAATGGCAAGTAAGATGGCTTGATGCCAGTTATGCATGTATGGTGAAAATTAGGGTTATAAGAGATGCCCCCTAATGTGTGAGTTAGAAGAGAATCTTATGGCCGAAATAAATTACAAATCTTCAAAAATGTACAAAGCGAGTGAGCCCAGGACCAGAGTTCGAGAGGTGCCATCTGCAAAATAACAATTCTCTCACCAAGGTGGGCATACCCATGACCGGGATGAAATAAATCATGGCTTCCAATCACACACACTGCAAATCCATGTCATATAACTATATAAAGTGTAGCCGCAAGCAGTACACAGTGGATCTACATCTCAAAATTGAAAGATATACATGTATAATATCCATATTCAAGAAGCTAATGATGCCTGATGGCTGGATATGAGGTCTTTAGAGCTCAATCAACAACTTCAAGATCTTGAAAACTTGGGTAGGAGTGTAAAGTGAATGTACGACTTCACTACCCAAAGGCCTTCGATGGCTTGTTGGGGAACAGATAAGAGGATCTCGGTGATCAAGGAGAGAACTTCATTGATTTCGAACAAATACTTTGATTGGACTTTCAGGATGGTCAGGAATGAGGTCAAGAGACAAACTGCAGAAAGGCTTAATCAATTTGGGTAAAACTTCCCTTGGACAATAGCATGACTGATGATCAAACTCAGACAACATGACATTGACATAAGTTCACGATGCAGGAGGCAACACAAACTCTCCATATGTTTGGAAGGATAACCAAACAGAGGAGGACACAACTCTATGTTATGAGAACAACTTCCTAAGGTCATATTAAATCCCAAATCTTGATGAACAAACGAAAGGATGTGATTTTTCCAAGGGTGACTCATTATTCTACCATAAAAAGAAAATACTTTTCCCATCCTCTTTTTGGGGTATATTTGATATTTTTGTCTTTTTCAATATTTTGAAAGCTTGAAAAAAAATAAAAGAATGCTAATTTACAAAGGAGGAACGAGTGTCACAAGCATACTAGTTCTAAGCACACGAAACACACTAATGCTCAGAGCAAGGAGACATGCGCAGGGAAAGGACACTCGGGAAAATTCCTCCATGGGTCAAGGAGTCAAGACAAAAAGGAAAAGTGCCACGAGGCTTACGTATAAGGCATACTTCAAAGGTTCAGTTGAGAGCAACATGGAGCCGACATTAGGCCAAAGACGCAGGAATTCAAATGCGATTAACAGGACACAATGATAACTTCCTTCAATGTAATTTTAAATGAGCCCAGAGAAGGTAAGCTTGGTGGTTTTTCAATTTTAGAGAGTCTGAAAAAGCGCAAAAGAGGACTCCATTGGGGTACCTTTTTCGAAGATAGTCTAGTCGGCTCAAAAAAGGGATAAATTAGCATTGAAAAGATGTCTATTCAAAACCATTTTAACGAGTGTGACAAAACAAGATCACTTGACAATCTTTTCAATTTTAAGGAGTCTGAAAAGAGCTTAACTATGGACTCACTGTATTTTTCTAGATTTAGTCTCCTTACCCGAAAAAGGTGAAATTTACTGAGGAGAACTCTCCCGACGAGACAAATCTCTTAAGGTATACCTTTTCCCTCCTTAATCTATAGGTTGGAAAAAGGGGTAAACTCATTCCAGTAGATGTGTTTTTGAACCAATTAACGAGTGTGAAGAAACAAGCTCACTCAACAATCTTTTCAATTTTAAGCAGTCTGAAAAGAGCTTAACTATGGACTCCATAATGGATTCTCTTATGGACCGATTTAACGAGTGTGGAGAAACAAGCTCACTTGACAATATTTTCACTTTTAGGGAGTCTGAAAAGAGCTTAAATATGGACTACGTGGGGGTTCCTTTTTTGTAAATTTAGTCCCTCAGGCCTGAAAAAGGGTTAAACTTATACCTGAGAATACTCTTCTAGTGAGCCAAAGTTGCTAGAGTATACCTTTATTCGTACAATTGACCATCCAGACCAAAAAAGGGGTAAACTACCGCCAGACAGATGTGCCTTCAATTTTTAGTTTGGCGAGCACGAAGGGAAATTAGATCGCTCGTCAATCTTTTCATGTTTAGAGGGTCTGAAAAGGGCTTAAAAGAAGATATGTTTGTTTTTTTGGGAGTCCCTAGTGTGAGGCAAAAAGTGATAATATATCAGATATGTGAAGGCTCAAACTCGTAATCAAGGAAATACTAAAAGGACTCCCGAGCCTATGGTCATTGGCGACGACATGGACACCAAAATGCAACCAAGATCTACCTCGAGAATCCATGTGAGGGAAGGTTCTACCACTAAATTGTGACACGTATAGAGAAGCAATGACGGTTCTGTGTCACAATTCGATGGGGTCAATCCTATGGTAAAGAGAAAAAGACAACAAGGTGCAACAAGTGGAGGTGGAATCCTAACTTAAATGCAATAGTTGGAAAAACAACTTTTACCAAAGGACCTTAGAAAGTGACCCATCACTCCAAACGTTTCCCAAACCAAAAGTGGAGTATGTCATAACATTCAATGAAAGACTTAAGAACCATACTAAATGATTTTCAAGCCAGAAAAAACGACAAAAGCATTCAAAAAATGACAAAAAGGGCCAAAACATTCTATAAATAGAAGCTTGGCAACTCATTATCACCATTGCAAATTGAGAATTGATCAAAAAGCCAAAAACACCCCTTTATTAAAAAAGTTGATTCTGGGAGCTTCAGTGGATGAAATGAACTTCATCTCGGACCAAGTAAGTATAAATCAATCCCTCTTGCAATTCAATACTTCCCTTTTTGTTCATTTTAGTTTTTTTGGGGGGTGCACACTCTTAAAAAGGGTGAGGCTATGTGTGTACGTGGGTTGTCCAAGGAAAACACATGTATGCCTACGGACAGAAAACAACATGCCCGCGTGCATACATGTTTGTGCTCAACACAGCCCGAGTGCACCCTCAAACACATGGAAAATTTGAAAAGCAAGAGTTTAACTCTCTTTTGAACTTGTCACTTTGTAGGGTGTATGTCCATTGGAGAGAAAGGGAGCATGAAGACATTGATTCTTTGGTCGTAGAAGACCATGTTGCTCTCTTCATGTTATCACAATGTGGGTTGTTGAAATTATTCCAATGTCCACTCATGAGGGCACAACCCAGGCTGTTGAACGCCTTGGTATATTACTGGCACCCAGACGTTGAGGCATTTATGCTCAAGGGACATTTGTTGACTCCAACAACCGAGGATATTTATTTTCTGCTTGGCCTCTCGAGGAGAGGGCAACTAGTCAACCTTCATGTTTTTCCTCCTGGGCTTCACAACATAGCTGAATTGATCAGGCTATACTGCGAGGTCGACATAGATAAAGTGGGTTCTCAGGTGTCGATCCACAAGATTTCTAACCTATCATTGCAAGTGATAGCTTTAATTATTGGGTAGATTACTGGATCCATGAACTTATATCAACCCTTCGAGGCACACATGCATTGTGCGGTACAGTGCTTAAATGCACGAGTGTTCGACTGGAGCACAACCATGCTGGATTGCATGAAGAGACAGTTGACAGAGTATCGTGTGTGGAATAACAAAAACTTCGGGTTCAGGACTGTTCTATGTTCCTTTTTCTTCAAGAGGGTACCCAGTCTCAATCTGCGAGAGATAGTACGGGGGAACATGGCCTCTCTCCCAGCAGTTTTCATATGGGAGGTGTTGTTGCCATGAAAGGGGGGAGGGAGGATGATTGAGGCCTTCAACGATGCTTTTTTCGACTGGTGGTCTCGGCAGATTCTGGCTATAAAGGACTACCCCTATGCCAGGATCAACTTCTCCAGGGATCCTGACATGCCCGTACCTCTCGAATAAGAACGAGGAGAGATAGGTATCTTTGTTTTTTTTAATTTTCATTTAATTTTTATTTCTTTATATATATCATTTTTTATGCATACTAGAGTATTTGACAACTATGTACTTGTTATGTACACATGTGGGACCATTGCATCCAGTAGAATTCTCGAGGACCAAGAGGCATCCTCGACCAAATGCAAGACCAATCGCAGCTATCAGACCAGTAGAAACAACAGGGGGACCTCCAGCCGGAGAGGCTGGGAGAGTTTTGAGACGGGTGGAGCGAAACCTCACCGCGTTCACTTGCGCAGTCCCCATGGAAGAGATTGAGGAACTACTGCCATCGATGCAACCTCATGTAGTTGGGGTGGAATGGAATTGAGTCCAACTCTTCCGACGTTTGGAAAAATCTGTGGTTCACTATGGCAGGGCCAACATGCCCCGCCCTTATCTTAGGATGGACTACTTATGTGCCGAGGGAAATGTTTGTATATTTTTGAGGGAATAATCCCCGTGACGTATACTGGATATATTTTTGAGAAGGTTGCGTCCACCTATGTACTTTGAGACTTTTGATATATATATGTGTATTTACATCTTTTTATGTCTTATGGATTACATTTATTTAAAAATGTATTTACATGTGTATGTGTGTTATTTTTCTTACGTGTGTGCAATATGCCAATCTAATACTTGATTAGCTAGAGTATATGCCACTTGATTTAATCTCCTAGGAACATGGATATATGTAATGTAATCAAGACAACATTCTAAGAGATGTACCCTAAGGAATCGTCGATGTAGAGTAGGATCATAAACACGGTAAACCCCATTTAACTGGGACATAATCAGTTGTGCATCTAAGTAAACCCAAAGGTAAGAGATACCATGCGACAAGGCGTCATGAAGAAACTCTACTACTACACTGTATTCAATGACGTTATTTGTGGTGTCACCTAAACAGATACCTCGAGAAGATAACAACTGGCCTTAAGGTGTGAAGATCACCCAAGCTACAGAAGAAATCCTCAGAGTGTGTCAGCTAGCACTATCTTTGAATCCAATGAACACGTCTGATTCACTTGACATATGCCACACTGAAAAAGTTGACATAAAAAATGACATGTCCATAAAACAAAAGACAAAAACTAAAATGTATAAGAAGTATACGTTCTATATATGAATTAATGGGTTAAATGTCATAATAAAATATTAATCAAATATCAAGATTGAACACATCATGTGGCAGGATGGAAAAATTACTTCTTTATATTAATCTCACAAAGTCACTTACAAAATGAGATCGATGATTGCTCCTTGAACTCGGTCCTGGGCTCCTCTTCACCAAGCTCCAACTTCTTCCACGTATCTTTCCCCTCTTCGGCTCTTTCTAGGAACTGGATTAGGCTAGTAATGGAGGAAAAACGCTAGAATAAGGTATTCTGGCTCAAAACTCACAATGTGGCTGCAAATTCTTGGGGCAAGGGGGGATTATGAAATGGGCAGAGTTTCACTTAGTTCATGCTTCTTCCTTGAATGGGACCCCAACACCTTCTTTTATATGCCAAAAAGATAGTTATTCAGTTGGGTGATGGGCTATGGGCGGTCAATTGGTTAGGAAACTACCCAAAATCCCATATTCCCTTGCAACTTTTAATTTTTTGCAACTTTTGTGGGTAAACACAGGCTGTAATGGTTCAGCTAGAATATGTACATGAGCTGTAGTGGTGGAAAAACATACATATGTGGGCAGTAATGGTGCAGGGCGCGTACATCTTCAAAAAAAGTGTTTTTTAAGAAGAGCTTTCAGTGATAGCTTGGAAAAAATGGCAAGTAAGATGGCCTGATTCCAAGTATGCATGTATGATGCAAATTAGAGTTATAACACTTAGCCCCTTATCCTTTAATTTTAGCCCCATTTCCCTAACTAATTGATTTTATTCCCCCATACACTTTTACATGGTTGGCCTGCCACAATCATGTGTTTTCCATTAATATTTTCATGTGAATACATTTACGTTTACATTACAGATATATCGTCCTTTCTACATCCCAACTCACCAGCCTAAGTACATTTGTATTTACATTTAGATTTGGGGTTCAACATAGGGGTATTAAATCTACATATGCATATTACATTTACATATTTACAATGAAATTTTTATATGGCTTATTTATAGACTCATTCTTCCCATTGTACTGGGAGGAGTCTCATAACTTTCGACCTCTAACGTCTATGTTGAATCTGACATTGAATCAGATGTTGAATATAAGAAACCATTATACCAAACTATATCCTTCCCAGTAACCTATATAATCTCTCATTGCAAATACCAAGAACTATTTCCGTGTTTGGAGCAACTTCCCTTGAATACACAAGTACCTGGCCATTCTGGAATGTGACAGCATAACCTTCATCGTCAAATGCGACAACTAAGAGTAGGTTTACCTTTAAGTTTGGAACATACAACATATGTTCTATTCCCATAAATCCCCCCGCCGTGAGCTGGAATATTACATATCCATACCCTCTTATTGCTTGTCTGGTGTTGGTTCCACTTCCTACATAGAAATATGTGTCAAACTTTGAGAAAGTTAAAAATACCAATCTCATCCTGCTCATGTGGTGAGATAAGCCATTGTCCATGAACCATTCCTCAATGTATTCATATATCACTTTTCCAAGACCAACCATAAGAAAGTATTATTTCCCAAACCTTTCAGTGAGACTATTAACTTCATATGGAATTGGTGATTTTATTATTTCAAGTCCTTTACATCTTTTATGTTCTTATTTGGACATAAGTGTTGGTAAAGTATCCAACACTTCTCAATCTGATGTCCACTCTTACCACAATAAGATAAGAGTGTCTTGTTCCCATTTTGGAACCACGATGCCTTTTTATCATTCCCCCTTTTTATCTCTTTTGAGAAATGATATTTACCTTTATCCTTCTTCTTGGATGGATTTACTTTCACATACTGTCTTCAAAACTTCTCCACATCATGGTTACTAGTTCCACAAGAAGCACATGGATATCTAGAACATTCACCAGTGGTAAAAGTATTATTTCCTTCTTCTGTGGAATGCACATCTTCCTCTAGAGATGTCTTAAACATGTTACCTTTCTATAAAATGAAAGGTAAAACTAACTATTTATGAAGGACTTCTTTATCTGAATTTCTCCTTGCTTCAGCAACCCTCGAGCATTCTCCATCTTGACAGGAAGAATAATAATATGAGGAGCCTTATTTCTCAATCATGCCTTTCAAAAGAGGTAGTCCCTTTTTCATTGGAGACTTTACATTCTCAACCTACCAATATTCATGGATTGATGTTGATGGAGCCAATGCCTAGTTCTTGATCTGCAACTTTCTTTCTAACTCATGAAAAATACCCTTGTGCAATTCCTCATGAAATAAAAATCGATCTTACAACCTATGCTTCTTGTTATCACATAAACATGTAAAGGGGTGTTTTGGTGAAAATAATGACAAGAAGTGGGTTGAAAAACCCACTTACCCTAATTTTCAGTGTGAAGGCGCACCATTCTAAAGGGCAGGCTGATATGGATGGCCAAAGTTCGCGCACCCAGATCTTCAGTCGAGATTTAATTCCGGACACCACCCCCCCGTCGTTCTGATTTTAATGGGTGGGGGGGGTATGATATGAAGACGCACAGGTCTGAGTGGCTCATATTGGAGCGCCCATATCTGTGGCTGAGGATTGATTCTGGACCCCACTTTTTGTTCTGCCTTTAATGAGGGCGGGGGTCCAATATGGGTGGTTTTCCAATCCAGGCCCCCACTGACGTGGCGTCCCCTCGGGTAATGGGTCCCCCCTAAAGCCTCTTACCACTTACCTCCCTTGTTTACTTCCTTTACCTCATTCTAACATGTGTCTTCCACCCAACCTCTCTCCCTCCCCCTGTCACATCCTCTCTCCCCTCCCACCATCCACAACCTTGCACTTGTCCTCCACTCATCCCTGCGTCATGTACTTTTCTCTTTGTCCCTCTTATCTTCTGACACCTATTTCTCCTCCTCCAGGTCACCCATCCTAGAGAAGTGTTTTCCCCCTTGGTCAATCACATACCCCCACATATTCTACCTTGCCTCAGTTTCCCCTCCACCTGGCCACCTTTGACCAATTTACTCGCACCATCACCTCGTCAGGGCCTCGTTCACGACCGATTGTTGAGTCCCTCTACGAAGGTCCATCTCAGTTCCAAAAGGCAGAAAGTGGCCCCTGTGTCCTCTAGGTGCCAAGTTTGACTCGTGCTAGTCTCCTTCCATAAATAGAAGATCGAAAAAGGATAAGCGCAGAGGTAGACTGTCAGTCCAGCCTGACAAAGATTGTGTCTGATAGCCAACTGCATGGGCAGTCTAACCATCATCCACATGCACAACCTGATAGGGAAACTCATCAATGCAAAGCATTAAACTCACGCCGTGATCATGTCTTCAACAAATGAGCCATTTCCAAGTATATAGTGGCATTTTTTTCCATTTTTCTTAGTTTCGATGGTTGACATAGGCTCCCGATTGTAATAGTTTAGTGAAGCACTGGTTTTCCTAGTTATGCATTTGTATGTGAGACTTTCTATTTAATGAAAGTCAACTTCTTTCCATCTCTCTGTAAATAATGCTTTAAGACACTCAAAATTGGAAGATCCAATCAGGGGTGATTGTGTTGTTCTGATGTATGTTTGATCATGACAATATTTTTACTAGTTTTAAATTAGTTTCCTGTGTAATCTTTTCCTTCTTACACTGAGTAACTCGTAATTGGAGGATCTAGTCGAGTTGTTGCAGTAGCATTGTGATGCAGGTTTGATCACTGCGTTGTTGTGACTGTGTCACTTAGGCACATTTTTAGTGTCTTGTTTTTCTTCTACAAGTTGCTGGAAGGCCCGATGCCCATAGTAGTATTGTTCATCTTTCTCTCCAAGTCTTCCCTCTACTCATTTTAAGCTCAACTTACTGACTGAAGTTAGATTGGGACCTCACCTACTAGTGCATGCTTGGCCTAGTTTTCTGAGTTAAAACTATATTCTCCTGGGTCTGCGCCCATTCGACCACCACCATTCATTGTCATGACATGTAAAAATCATGGGTATCAGGATTACTCCTGCTGCAATCCAGGAGTGACTTCTGGTGCTAACATTTCTGGCAGCGTTGTTGGGGATGAAGTTGAAGATTTTCCCTAGGATTGAATGACATTGAGCCTTTGATTCTGAAGGCGCATTAGGCATCAGAGCCCAACAAGATTGCTATTGTGCACCTGGCGACTCCATTGTGACGAATCCACTATGGAGAATCTACTGTTTCAGTTGTGGCTTCCAGAAGAAGACACATGAGGTCTACCCCTCAGTTGCTCTTGATAACACCCAAAGCATATCCAGAGAAAATTATCAGAAAGGGAAAGGCCCTTCGAGAAGGAGCTTCAACTATTGAACCAGGTATTTTTTATAGTTCTCATTACCATCTATTCGAAGCTATGATATCTTCTTCTCATTTTCCTATTAGACCTCTTGTTGGATTTTCTCATTTGTTAAATTTTGGGAGTGTTCCTGTTGAGTTTCCTCCTCCTGGTCTTGTATTAGAGGGAGAGAGCTTTGTCACTCCTATTTCCCCCAATGTTGCAACCTGGTCTAGACCCAGGAATTCAGAAGATTTCCCTACCCCAAGATTTACCATCCCTCCTCCTCTTACTATTGCTACTATTGTGCCAACACCAACCTATGTTCCCTCTATCCCAGTAACCTTCTCTTCAAATCCTTTGTTGTTTCCTTTTCCTCCTGCAAGCTCAGTTCTGGCTTCCCCTGTTTGAACTCCTTCTCCTCCTAGTTCTCCTCACCTAATATCCCTATGGCAGGTGCTCATCTCCCTATTGTTATCGGACTAATCGGTAGGTGTGGACACTAACAAATCTCCCTAGATCCACCTGGATCTAGAACAAAATAGGATAGGACACGACTCTTTTCCTAAGTTGTAATCATTGAATCTACTAATAGGGAGGAATGCATGACATACCTTTATATCGCTTCCTTAGGTCTCTATTGCTCTCGCTTCGCTCTGGTTCTCTCGTGAGGTCAAGTCCAAGAAAACACAAACCAACCAAAGTGAAGATAGAAAAATGTATTTAACATCAACTTATGCATATGATCAAGGAATTACACAATAAAGTAAGATTGACTTTATGGGAAAGGGACATGTCGATGTATCATATTAATTGAAAGTAGAAGATACAACCTGATCACCTTGATGTCGCAAGCTTCCTTTTAGTGACCCTTGGTTCCAACACACACACTTGATCTGTACTTGCATGAAGAAGATCCAATTCCTCTTGATAGACCAACTAGAGCCTTCAAGCCTCTGTCCAAGCAGGGTTCTTCACACAATTATTTCACCAATTCTTCATTCAATCTTGCTTAAACTTTTTCATGAGAAACCTTTCAATATATAGGAGAAGGAGATATGGTTACATGGATGAGGATGATCCCATCAAATCTGAGAAGTCAGTAAAATGAAAACCATATGAATGCCAACTCATTTTCTAGAAGATTCCTTTTCTAGAACCCTTAAGACCTCTTCTCCTTTCCAAGCTTAAAAACAGGTTTGCACCCTGTGTATGGAGAAAACTATGAGAAGTTTGCACCCTAAGTGTAGGTGGCTTGCGAGAATGAGGGATTCTCACACCCTAGTCCATAGGCATCTTGCAAACTCACTTTAAAAAACATGTTTTTGGAAGGAGACAAGGGCCACTTTTCTCAGAAAAAAATTCCTTGTTGGGAGCCTGAATACACCAATGTTAAGATATCACCAAGATGACCAAAATCATGTGTAACAAAATGCCCCCCAAAGTATGAGGCCGGAATCAGTGAGAACCAAAATACTTTGTAAATTGCGTGTGTGTTTCGGAAACAAGGAGTGCACCTAATCGGAAACCTGCAAACAACCAAGCATTTGCAAAATATAATACCAGTTCTAAGGTAGGAATTCCCATACTCATATCATAGATGGATGATATCATGAATGTAGGTCATGGCCACCAATCATACACCGTGGATCCATGTCGTCAAATATACTGCATAGCCACCAGGAATACACTGTGGATCTATGCGAGAAGACTCAAATTAGGACGACATAGCCACGTGACATACAAAGTGGATCTATGTGTCGAAAAAAATCATACATACTCCATCGCAGCCTGGATCAAAAAGATGAAACCTAGGGTCTTCAATCCCATCACCTGAAAGTACGAATCTAACCATGTGATTACATGTGCCGAAGTCGAACATGGTAGAAACCACTTGATTATCGATCATTGATGAAACCATTAACAAGTGCGAGGGAAACCACCATTAATGTCAATGACTCCCAAGGTACACTAGTACAATCCAATGAATGTGAATAAATGTGCTAAGGTTGAACATTCAAAGAAATCTCTCGATCAGGGGTCAATAATGAAAACCCACTGTTGAAAGAAAGAGAACCTGCCATTGAGGCATGCAAGTTCCAAGGTACCAAATAATTTCTAAGTTTTGTTTTCGGATAATGAGTTGGAGTCGATGGAACAAGACTCGTCATAGTAGGGCCTTGATGTATCCCCAATCAATGACACAAAATGCGTAATATATAAGGTGAAACAGATCATGATACAGATGCAAAATGGACACCGGGAAGGTCGACTTGGTAAGAATGGACAACTGCAGATGGCCAACTCAATAGAGGTTTTGGATGAACTTCTCTTGAACATATGAATGACATGACCATGGATTTGGCAGCACTAACTCAAATACGACTCAGGATATGACCTTTTAGCAAGTCGAATGAGAGACAAATGGATTTCCCAAACCAGCTTCAAATAATGAATAGGGGGTGTCATGTTCAAGAGCGACACTTACTGCCAAAAAATATGAATACGACAACACTTCCCTTTCCCAAATTTTCCCCCACCATTTTTGGCGAGTACCTCTTTATTTTTACGCAAGCTTTAGGAGGATAACATAAGCTTGTTGATGTAAGCTCATCCTTCAGACAAGTCCCTCGGAGTATGTTTAATGAACCCTAGGAAGGAGTGGCTCGATCCCATTACGGGTCTTTCGATGTTTGTTTAACGAGTCCAAAGATAGAAAACTCGAAGTTTTTTCATGATTATAGAGTCTGGAAAAACACTCAAAAGAGAACTCTCTCAGTTCCTTTTTTGTAAAGTAGTCTGATGAGACCGAAAAAGAGATAAATTATTGCCCAATAGACGTTTTCTTCAAATACTTTAACGAGCATGAAAATAACAAGCTCGCTCGACAATATTTTCGTGTTTAGAGAGTCTGAAAAGAGCTTAAAGAGAACTCCAGGGTGTTCCTTTTTTGTATAACCTTTATGAGCCCGAAAAAGGGATAAAAGTGTCCTCAATTATGTTCTCATGTATTTTCGAGCATGAGAACGAACAAAGACTAAGCTTGAGGTTTTGTCTAAAAACCATAAAAAATAGTTATGCATGCGATGCAAAAAGAGAAAACATTCGTACTCCTTCGTGTGGACTTCAAAGTCATTATATCTGCAAAAATCACACTCATAGGGCTATTAGGCATTAGGTTTGATGAATAAAACAATTTAAAAATCAACAAAAATGGTAAAAAGTAAATATAAGTGGGTAAAAGGGCTTTTACCATAGTCATTGTGATTTTGCTAAGAACTTTGCCCAAAACCCCTCTTTTTACCTCAAATTTCATTGTTCGATTGCGGGAGGCACAGACAACCATTTGGTGAACCGTCTCTGTCAACGAGGCAGACTCTTGATCTCCTATCTTTTCCATGGTTTAATTTTTGTTTTCATTGGCAATTTGCAAGGTTTTGAGTTTGTTTTAGGGCCAAAACTTGCGCCCAGGCATTCTCGCAGGCTAGCCATACGGGACTTGCAAGAATGCATGATTCTCGCAGGTGGCCTCAAAGGCACCTGCAAGAACCTTGCACTGTGCTAAAGGGGAACCTATGAGGGACGCAAAATGAAATTTCACTTTGATTTTTTCTCAATGAAAAATATGCCAAGGCTTGAAATGAGTTGTTGACTCTCTTCTTATGGTTCTTGTGCAGGATTTTGACTGTCATGATGCTGGAGTGGCTAGAAAGATAACATGATGAAGATGATGCTATTGTTGGGAATGACCTGGGAACTATTGCTGCCCTCCGAGACTGTGGGATCTTGAAATTCTTCTGGATTCCAGGTATGAGGGCCCATATCAGGTTGTTGGAGTACCTGGTTCATAAGTGGGACGTGGACCAACAGTTGTTTCATGTGGGAGTCCACACATTAACCCTAGATATCGAGGATATCTACTTTCTGACAGGGTTATCACAGCATGGGTACCACACTAGCTTGACCGGTAGCCAAGGTGGCAGACTCCCCATGAGTGAGTATTGTCGCTAGTACTGTGTTCTCGTGGCGGAAAGAAGCAAAGGCAAGGTGGCTATTTGGGGGGTCCAAGGCTTGACCCTGCGAATCATGTTGTTCACCATAGCATGCATGGCTAGAAGCGTAGCTCCACAAATGGCTCTTCAAAGCTACTTCCAGTATGCCACAGAGTGTACAGAGCCACGAGTCTTCAACTGGTTGGATGCAGTTCTCTGCAGTATGAAGAGGCTATTGACAAAATGCAGGAAAGGAGACCTGAAGAAATTTGGGTACGTATCACTTTTGGTGTCCTTATTTCTTGAGAGGGTCCCCTTGTTGAGATTACAGGTTGAGTGGGGTTTACCGGCCCCACAGGATCTGAGGATGCTGAGGTGGTGCAACCTCATGGCCCGACACGTAGTTGGGCCTATCATCAAATACAATGATTCCTTCTTTGATTGGTTCCAACTACAGATGTTGATCATTGATGATTATGCCTACGTCGGATTGGACTTCTGAGGGGATCCAAATTTATCCCTACCTGAAGATGCTCAGTGGGGTGACCTAGGTAAGAAGTACACATTTTGTTCTTTTAAATGTTTTTGTGATTTTTATCATATGAAATGTTTTTTATGTTTTCCCAAGAACTGATCAAAAAAATCTCTTTTGGATGACACAGATGTGGGGCCATACTGACCTCCAGGTATGTCTCCTATTTAGCGACGAGCAGAGGCGGCTCCAGTGCCATCATAGGATGTTGAAGACTATGAGGCAATGGAGAAAAACTTAGAGGGGTTGACTGCTGACATTTCGGACATGCCTATCAGAGAGATCCCTTGGCATTATCAGTGCCATACCATGGGCGTGCCAGAGTCTATTGGCCGACTGCTTCATAGGGTTTCCTGGGCAGTCATGTGTTATCACGAGAGTCAACCATGACGCTACTTTGTAGAAGCTATGAGCTTCATATTTTGAAATTTTGGTCCTTGGACAAAAACGTTTTGTAAAAACTTTTGATCGTTATATACATACATACGGCTTCTACTGGCTTATCTTGTGTTGTGTGATACATGTGATGTGCTTAGTTCATAGATGACCCAAATGTATGTCTAATACATAATTAGCTAATGCATCATTTAATTTATTTAGACATATAGGAATATGCTAATACTCAATATAATCAAAATAACGTTCCAAGAGGCGAATTCATAAATATACCCGTAATAAAGTAGAACTTCGAATAGCATAGACATTACTTAACTGTAGTACTACTAGTTGTTAATCGAGTTGTATGACCAAGTGACAGATACCGAGCGAAATAACATCAATCAATAATTCGATAATGACGCTATACTCTACAATATTGTTGGTCACACGACCGAGACACACACCTCATAGAGTGATAAGTTCGTTTGTAGGGGCGTAAATTGCCCAAGCAACAGAAGCAAGGTTCTGAGTACTACAACTAGTGCCATCAGCGAAGCCAATGTGGGGTAGAAAAGAATCTGACATATGGAAACCAAACACAACGCAACATAAGGGCAGAGACTAGATAACGAAAAGCATACTACAGTAACACACAAGAAGTATGATACAATAAAATACAAGTACTCATTCATAGGTGATCTCAGTCATAGTACTTCTTTAAGTACAACCCATTTCTGGGTTCACTCAAAGGGATACCATCATAATCTACTAACTCGTAAGCTCCTTTCTCCAAAAGTTGTCTAACAATATAAGGACCTCGCCACATAGCTTCAAATTTTCCAGCCCCTAGCACATCCCTATCTTGTTCGTAAAGGAGAACCAGATCACCTTCGGAGAAAACGCAAGGCTTGACATGTTTGTCATTGTTGCACCCTTTTTGTCACCTTGGTGAGAAAATAAGAGGTGCTTACATGCCCATTTGGGTCCTGCTGAGCATGACAGTTGTAGAGGAAAGAGTTAGAGAAAGAAAAACAAAAACTATAAGCAAGAATTAAAATAATACAAAAGAAAATCATAAGCATAGGGACATAGAGATAACAAACACAAAAAGACCCATGTCACCAATGTTTTTAGGCTGATATATTGATGAAATCAAAGCACCAAGAAGAAACGGGACTATGAGTCCCTTCTTCCTCCAAGGGAAGGCTCTTGGACCCTCACAAGCTTGCTCTCCTTACAATAAGAAAAATGAAAATGGTGGTGAAAGAACTCCTTGCAAATCCACTCAATGGAGAGGTGGATTGCTCAATGAAATGGTGCCAATGTGCTCTTGTCAAGGATGGAGTCCTTAAAACAATATAGGAAGCATAACATTACATGAAATTCCTTAAGAAAATGAGGTGCATTCATGGCTTTTTATAGCATTGCTTTGGGCTTTTGTGTAACTACTTTGTAGTGTGAAAAGAGGCCATTTAGGGAATTATTAGGTCTTTGACCAGCCCACCATTCGGATTCAACTCATATTTGAGGGTCAAATCATCTTGGGAGCTGATCCATAAGTGGTTGGGAGGCCGACCACTTCAATAAATGCACTGTTTAGCAGGTGCGCGACTTTTTGCGCCAACAACCACGCATCGTGCGCGTATGCGCGCATGCTACGTTCTTGTTTCACGCATGTGCGCACGCACCCAACTTCTGTAAAGCGATCTTCAATTTTTCACTATTTTGTATAGTTTTTTCCCCTTTTTGAATGCTGTGAGATTAATTCAAGTCCATGAATGACTTCATCATTGTTTGACGATGCTGAGTTCTTGTAACCATGTGCTGATGAAATTTCAGTGATAACAGATGCCCCCTGATGGATGAGGTTAGGAGCATACGTATAGACAAAATCCATCAATGTTTCTTCTACTGAGAATGTTGTTGTAAGATAGAGAAATAGTGGGATCATTCAGAGCAATCCTTTGGAGGAGAAAGGAACCGGTAGGACCCGCCCTTCCATAAGGTGCATAAAATATACAACTGTGTACAAACGAGGCAGGCATGTCCCATGCTCGTGTTATGTAACCCTGAAAAAAGATGACTGAAGTATTGGTGTAGACAACTGCAGTGCCCTCAGGGGAGGTGATGATAAAGCCAGAAGACAATTCTGCAAAGGAACATACTCTGAATAAGAGACAATGATCACGAAAATAAGTATCAGCGATGATGCGGGCATTGATGGCCCTACCAAATTCAGAGGTCTTCGGCAAATGATAGCAATAACTGCAATAGTCACAAAGTAAGACCCACCATAACATGAGAAAGTGTTGGAATCGAATGTTATGGGGGACAACGACAGCAGGGAGAAATGGTGTTTCCCCCTATGCCGTCTTAGATCTCTCATTAAATGGAGAATGAGAATCAAGATACTGTATCCCTTCTGCAAAAATTGTGTTGATGTCGACAAAAGGGGAACACAACTCCCAGAAGCAAAGGGCTTCATGGAATCTATTGGGGGGAGGAAGTGGCAGAGGTACATGGACAAAGTCAAGAAGTGGGAAGACTCAAGACTGCCCTTGGTTGGAGGATGTATGAGATAAAAAGTGGTCGCAACCATGTAACGAGGTCGAGTGTCAGGGGGACGACAAGACCGGTAATAAGTTGTGCTAGAGGTGGGATAAAGTGAACAATTTCAGAGGGTAGAGGTAAGTGACCTGTGGGGTCCTCTGAAGAGATGGACAATGCCGGCAAGGGTAGATGATAAGTAATGCTCCAACCAAGGGTGACATGGGTTGTGTGTGGCCAAAAGGAGGGAAGCAGGTCGCCAATGGTGATGACAAAAAAGGATAATGAAATAACTGAAAATAAAGGTGTTTGTACAATAAATAACGAATAAGTTGGGGGGGAAAATGTACAAATACAGAAACGGGTGCCCCAGTGTGAAATGAGTGCCCCAGGGAGGGCATAATTTGCTTGGAAAACTGATGAAGGGTGGGGGCCCCATTGGTGAGTTTCTGTATGAGGTAGGTGAAATGAAGGTAGGTTCGCAGATGGGAAAACTGATTGTGGATGAAATGGAGGGTTCATGATACTGCGGAGGTGCAGGTAAAAAAATAGAACCGTAAAGAGATAATCTGGGAGGTCATATGGAAAGCTTAGCAAAATGAGGAGAAGAAGTATGGGGTTGATTCGTAACATGATGAAAGAGTATCAAGACTCCCATCCCTAAAGGGTAATGAAGAACAACATGAGTGTCAAAAAGTGGCAAAGGGTGCTATGAATGGGACAACTCATGTGGGTTAGAATGCTACTGGGTAACAATACCGATGATGCAAATGAAGGCGTGGGTACTGTCGAGCCGGGAATTGAGATCCTAGAGGTAAACGTCAGAGGGTGTGACTGGAAATGAAAGTGTGATACAGTGGGAAAGACTACATGCCAGTGCTGAGTATATACCTGAAGGGGTGATGCCAAGGGATGAGGAGAAAGTACCTGCACATATGAGAAAAAAATACCCAAAGTGAACAATATCTGAAGAGAATCAAAGATATGAGCATGTATTAGATAAATGTGACAATGCGCGGGCGTACCTAACCATGATATGAAAAAAAGGTGCCCCGGGGGCTCAGGATGAAAAGTGACCCAGGGACAACTATGATGTAGGTGGTGGGATGTTGATCCCGTGGCTGAAGACGGTATGAAAAATGGACACCTTGGGCTCCCAGAATGGTGTGTGGAAGTTTGGAAAAAGGCCTATATATAGTTGTAGGGCCCACATTTCCACCTCATTTGTACCTGCGGCAATAATGACTAGACGAGCAATTTTCAGAGGAGATTTGGATATTTGGGGAGGACGAGGCATCCAATCAATGTTTTGCGAGTATCAGGTTAGTGGTAATACTGCTTTGGGAAACAATAAAACCGAGGAGGCGCCCTGCGGTGACGCATAACACACATTTGAGAGGATTCAAGCGGATGTTGTACTGACGACACCGTTGAAGGATGATGCGTAAATCATCGAGATGCTGGGTACGTTTCTTGGATCGAGCTGTGAGGTCGTCCAAGTAGGCGAGGATGATGTTCGCCAAATCGTGGAAGATGTATGTCATCGCCCACTGGAAAGTTGCGCCGGCATTTTTTAAGCCGAAAGGCATGACACGATATGAAAAAGTACCCCATGGGGTAATGAATGTGGTTTTATACTGATCAGTTGGGTGGATTTGAATTTGGTTATAGCCAGAGAATCCGTCCATAAAGGAGAGAGCCTCGTGGCCGGCGCAGTCGTCGATAATTTGATCGATGAAAGGCATTGGAAAGTTGTCTTTGGGACATGCGTTAGTGAGATCGCGAAAGTATGTGAAAATGCGGATAGTGCCCTGTTTTTTGTTGACGGGTACAGGGTTGGAAACCCATGAAGTGTAAGCGATGGGGTAAATAAACCTGACCGTACGTAATTTGTCAATTTCGGCTTTGATAGCCGTGACTTTGGATGGGTGTAGCGGTCGCTATTTCTGGCGAACTGGTGTGATGTCAGGCCAGGTGTCGATGCGATGTTCGACAATAGAGGGATCGAGGCCAGGCATTTTCGTGTATGACCAGGCTAAAATATCCCTATATTCCTAGAAGAGGGATTTATATGCGGTGATTTCCTGAGGAGTGCAAGCAGCTCCAATGATGATTTCTTCAACGATGCCATTTTTAATGGAAATGTCGATTTTGATGGTGGGGGAAATGTTGGCCATATTACCTTCTTCAAAAGCGTCAGGGGAAGGAATGGGATTGTTGAACCAATCGATAGGCCCTGACGGGAGAAAATCTTTGGTTTCAACCGCGTAAATGGGGTTTTGGTTAGGAGGCATGAGGGCTTCCTGTGGAAATAAGAGTGCTCGGTGATGTAGTGCGTCCCAGGGAGAGTCCGGGTGGTGTAGCTATTCCAGTATTTCCTCGTCGCATTGGAAACGTTGAGAATACAAGGGGTCATGAGGAGCAATCTCAGTGATAGTGTGGTTGCCCACTGATGGAGAAGCAGAGGGAGCAATGCTAGGAGATGGGGAGCGTTCACTCGAAATAAACCATATATTGAAGTACTGAGGGGTACCCGTGGTGGTTGGGTGGAGAGTGTCCGTAGGGGAATGAGCAGGAGAGTTGGGGGGGTTGCGGGGTAAATCCTTAGAAACGTCATTTAAGAACCATGGAGGCGTTGGGAGCACCTCGGGCTCAGGAGAAATGACATGAAGATCCTCTAGTGATGAGGTAATGTCAATTATCGCCTCTGCGGGTTGGTGAAGCAGGGCCAATTGACGTTGCCTGTATTCAAGGATTATAGGACACTGGTATGTAAAGTGAGCTAATGAATCACAGAGAGAGAAAGGGCATCTCATACGTTCATTGATAGAAGTGGTGACATAGAGAATGTCAGTGATATTTGAAGAGGACGTAGCAGGGCGTGGGTTGTTTTGGAAGTTCTGGCGTACAACCGCTAATGTCTACCGAAAGCGTGGCAGTGCTGGGAAACGATGGGTGTAATGGCCATACTCTGAACATATAGCACACGCATATTTGGTCCTCAACCCTTTACTACTGGAAGGGTTGGTGGTATTGCTGGGACTAGCAGTAGTGATGGGTGTTGTGGGAGTTTGATTGAGGGGGATCAAATTCCGTAATTCAGGTAGTGATGGACAATTGTTGGTTTGGTGGCCCTCTTTTTCACATAGTGTGCAAGGTGGTGGGATGCGTGGAGGAAGTGGAGTGGTGGGCTCCTTCTTCTTCCTCCTACCCCCAGCTATAGCAGGGGGGTTAGTGAGTATGGGGGTAGTGGGGGTAAGGAAAGGAATCGTCATGGGGATTCCTTCCTGTGGGGGAAGGGATGGTCGAGGGACCATCTCTGGTGGGTGTAAGTACCAAACTAGGATTGCTAACACCATATTAGGTAGTGTGAGTGTGGCGGCTACCTGAAAAGATTATATACCTGGTGGAGGGTAAAAGAAGGGAATTTGAGTGAGGGGTTGGGGAATTGTCTCCCAAATGGGACTATGCCCCTGAGGGGTTGTGGATTCGTGGACTGTTGGGGTCGACGAGTGCATAGGAGGCTGCGGTTGGAGTGGTTCTGCGATTATTGGGATGTCAGGAATGACTGAAGCCTCTTGAGGAGGAATAACATCCTCTGTGTGAGTTCCGTTAGATGAGATGACGCATACATGATTAGTAGGATGAAGGAGTGGTGGTGCTCCATGGTATGTTCCTAACAAGGATGGATATTTAAAAATCGCAGGACCCATCTCGACGAGTGGATATGCATCTTGGTGTGTGTGGATGAGGGGAAGAATGTTATCGAGGTTGGCAGATGGGTTAGGCTCATAATGTGAGACTTGGTTGATGGTCACAATCTTCCCATTGTGAGGGAACATCATTGTCCGAAAGATGGAAGATGCCACTGCCTTCATAGCGTACATGTAGCTACAACCGAACATGATATAATAGTCGAGCGGGGCGTCGATAACTTCGATGTCGATGAGAATAGTCTTGCCCCCGATTTCAATGGGGGCATTTTGGAAGAGCCCTTCAGGAGAGGATGGTCATTCGTCATAAGCTCGTAATGTGATGGCAGAGGGTATAAGTTCCGGAGAACCAAGTTTTTTCCATACTGTTTTGGACATGATGCACGTAGATGCACCTTCATCGATGATACACCGATGAACTATGATGTTCCGTATTTTCACTGGTATTTGAAAAGCGATCAAGGCGGGAAGACGAGGTTCTCCGCTGTCAAGATCAAAGGTGATGAGTCGAGTATCTGCAGGGTCGACTGCCCCCAAGGTGGAAAGTAATGATTTCCATTGAGTGGGACAAGTCTGGAGGACTTCCAAGACTGACATGGCAGCCAGGGATTGTGCTAAGTCGTCTACCAAACTATAGTTGTGAGCTTCCCTAGCCTGTAAGTTGTGGACATTCCCGTGCAAGGGGATACGAGGGATGCATAGTGGTGGTTCAGCGGAAGGGCGAGGGATCACCAACGGGGGTCCCACCGATGTAGGATTCGTCTCTGAAGTGATGGGAGGAGACTCAGTGGGTGTATGATACTGACGGTTACGGGTTTGCAGAAGGATTTCTTCCTCACTGGTGAGGAGAATTGTTCGCTCTGCTGGATTGTTGGGGTTGTGGTATTGGCCCACCTGAGGTGGGGGGTGCTGTGTATCCTATTGGGTGTTTATCACAACTTGATGTGGAATAATATTTTGCAGTACGGTGGGAGTGGTTTGTTGCACATATTGTTGTGGTGCCTGCTGAGGGGCAGTTTGTGCAGGAGAATGTGGAAGACTACCTGAGTCTTTCAACCATTTGAAATCAACGATCTGGGGGAAATGATGAGTGTAATGGCTGAAATCACCACAAAGGGAACAAGGAAATATGGTTTTAACATTATTTCTCCCTTGGCGTTTGTTATTATTGCCCCCTTGGGGGTTTGGGTTCCCTTGGTTCTGGTTGCCCCCGGTTGGTTGGTGCTGTGGGGGTTGATTCCCGCCTTGACCTGGGTTGTTGTTATTCTGGTTCCATCCTTTCTTCTTGGCATTGTTCGATGGATGAGTTGGATTGGCTGTGTTCAACTTTTCAAAATTTTGGTATTGTTGAGCAGCAAAAGGTTGAACAAAATTTACCCCTGCATGTGGATGTGGGGGAGCCATGGGTTGTGGCGGACCAGGAAATGGGAAGTATGGATTTTGTGGTGGTACCGATCCATAAGGTACATAGGAAGGCGTAGTGATTTCATTAGTAATATAAACTGATGTTGAGGGAGTACCACTGTTTGTGGGAATAGGTGGATGTATGGGAGGTGTCGGTGGTGGTCTACTGATGGGTGGAGGTATAGAAACAGGGTATGGCTATTGATAAGGGGGTGGGGGGTAATAAGAAGTGCCCCCATATTCCGGCGGGTATTGAGGTGTTCCATACATCGGTGGTGGTTGGGGTTGTGGAACATGGTGTGTGGTGGCACCTATTAGTCCATCTGCAGAGTGAGACATCCCAGGTTTGTCTTGGCCAAATGGGACAGGTTTTGGAAGATCAGGAAGTACCGTGTATAAGTACCCTGACTGTGCATAGATGAGGTCATATTGTTGGGCCTTACTGATGGCTTCCTCTTCAGATTGAGGGAAGGTGGAAGCTACATCCTTACCAAGGAGAGAGACAAGTGATCTAAGAAACCAGTCGAGACATTGTTGCTTGGTGGTTTCCACTTTGCACAAACTACGTCACCTACGCCACTCATGAATGTGGTCAGCGATGTGTTTGGCTGAGGTTTGTTTGACGTTAGACAGTAGTTCTAGACCATTGTCATGGCGGATGGGTAATTGGAAGAAGGTCAAGAATTCTTTGTCCAATGACTCAAAGGTCGCATGGGACCCTGATTTTTCTTCGACATACCATTTGGCTGATGGGCCAGTGAGTGTGCGTTGAAATAATCGCAGTCTGATGGAATCATCCATAATGCTATTGGAAGAACACCATAGATGAAAGGTCATGACATGGTTGGCGGGTTCATCCCATGCCTTTCCTTCAAACTTTGGTATGTCTGAAGGAAGTTTTGTTGGCATTGCAGACCATGTGGCGTCATGTAATATAGGATCATTGGTGAGTTTGGTGAGATTCGGTATGTCGAGAGAGGCCAAATATGGCATCTGTAGTGGGGGGGCAGGGTTATCTCCGACCATAGTGTTGTGTGAACCCGACCCTTGATGGGGACTAGGTGGGTTGGTGCTCCTTCCTTGAGAGGAAGTGGGTCCCCCGCTTCCATGTAAAGGAGAGAGAGTGAATGGATGACCTTGGGTAGTAGACCCAAGTAATGTAGACCCAAGCAGAGTTGATCCTAAGATAGTAGCACTCACATGAGTGTGTGAAGGAGGTACCGATGAGCGGGTACAACTAGATACTCCCCCCAAGATAAGAGGGAGGTTGAGCAAGCGTCGTGAACGACGGGGGTTCTGTGGTTCCCCTATGATGTGAAACTAGTTGTGTGAATGTGTGCAAAAAGTGGTGAGAGAAATATAGAAACCAGAGTCTTTGCGTGGAATGTTTACACAATATATATATCCAAATCAAACTGTAATCAGATGTGCATCATACATAAAATGAGAAAGAAGAAGATACATGGGTAAGTGGGTTTTGTCCGCGTGGGGGAATCAAAAGAAAGCAAATTCTCGTGTCCTAGAAGACGTAACGTCCTTCCTCTCAAATAGCACTGGACCTTCCAATAGTACTCAACAGTGGGGTCTGAAGTTGCCGAAAGAGAAACTAGTGAAGGATGAAATAATTGGTTATAATGAGGGGTAAAGGGGGCATATCCCGAAAGATATGGCGATATTTCTCAATAGCCACACAAAATCCAATGAGGGTCCAATTGCAGCCCACAATTGCCACCTAGGTAGATGTCCTAAAGTTGGTCACTAGGTACCTCGGTCAAAGGGCGACATTTAGATTTTCGGCCTAAGAAATGGGTCACGGGATGGATCTCGTCCAAGAGGTGGGTTCCTGAAGGGGGGACGCATAGAAAAACTGGACCTCGGCCTTCAACCCTTCACAGGTATCTCCCTGCCTTATGGTGATTGGAACACTTGACTTGGAGGATTTTAAGTTCCCTATTTGACAACCTCTATGTTTTGACAATGTGAGAACCAGACAATGGGGAGTTACTTGGATGCCTATCCCCGAAATCCTACCTAGAGTAAAAAATTTCTTTTGGCACCTCCTGTGGAGGAAAACTTAGTGAGTTTTTAGAAAGATTTTAGATGTAGTTGTTTTGTGAGGTTGGGGGTGCAAACCAACCTCGTTGATTTAAAAACGGGAGTGGATAGTCTTGTCAAGAAAAGATGGGGTATTTTCAGAATCCCTTGGGAGGAAACTTACTTAGACCTCCACGTTTCGAGAAGAAGATATGTGAGTGATAAGTGACTTTTGTGTGTGAGTGAAAGTGTGCCAATTTTTAGTTAATTAGATGTCACCTTGTTGCATGTGGACTTCGCTTGGTCCTTACAAGAGTTTGATTACC
>JZKD02S1688412.1:174446-185329 GCA_000966675.3 Picea glauca | reverse complement strand
TTCCTTAAGAAAATGAGGTGCATTCATGGCTTTTTATAGCATTGCTTTGGGATTTTGTGTAACTGCTTTGTAGTGTGAAAAGAGGCCATTTAGGGCATTATTAGGTCTTTGACCATCCCACCATTTGGATTCATCTCAGATTTGAGGGTCAAATCGACTTGGGTGCTGATCCATAAGTGGTTGGGAGGCCGACCACTTCAATAAATGCGCCGTTTAGTAGGTGCGCGACTTTTTGCGCCAACAATCGCGCATCGTGCGCTTATGCGCGCATGCTACGTTATTATTCCGCGCATGTGCGCACGCACCCAACTTCTGTAAAGTGCTCTTCAATTTTTCACTATTTTGTATAGTTTTTTGCCCTTTTTGAATGCTGTGAGATTAATTCAAGTCCATGAATGACTTCATCACTGTTTGACGATGCTGAGTTCTTGTTACCATGTGCTGATGAAATTTCAGTGATAACAGTCATATTGGGCTTTGATGCATTTCTTCTGGGCTTCTATGACTAGGGTGGCGTCGCATCGAGTTTCATATAATCGCATGAGATACAACAGACATTCTTCTTCGACATAAGTGTTTGGTAGGAGTTAGATGACTAGTTTTAGGGAGGGTATCTCACATTCAATCGGTAGGATGGATTCTAGAACATAGACTAACTAGAATGGTGTAAACCCGGTAGCGGACTTAATAGACGTATGGTAAGCCCACAATGCTGAAAA
Source organism: Picea glauca (assembly GCA_000966675.3). NCBI lineage: Eukaryota > Viridiplantae > Streptophyta > Pinopsida > Pinales > Pinaceae > Picea > Picea glauca. The sequence continues at coordinate 184,610 of JZKD02S1688412.1, read as the reverse complement.
AAAAATTGTGTGCCAACTCATTTTGTGAATCCCTATCATTCGTCGAAGCATGGTTATGAGCACTTTATTAATTTCTTCGACTTGGTCGTTGGCTTGTGGGTAATAGGGCGTTGCGTTTTCATGGCGAAGACCCAACTTTTTAGTGAGTTCAGATATCATGAAGTTTCTAAAGTGGATACCGTGATTGGTGACGATAGCCTGAGGAACACCAAAATGAGCTATGATGTGATTGAATATGAATAATGCTATGGTCTTTCCAGTGTTGTCAAATGTCGGCATCACCTCGGCCCATTTTGTAAAATAGTCTATGGCTACAATAATGTATCCATGCCCCCTAGCCGAGTGAGGGTGACATGTTATGAAATCGATACCCTATTTCGCAAAAGGATCGACAAAGACCATAGGATGAAGAGGAGTGGGATGTGATCATATTTTATGGTTGTAGGTCTGGCAAGTGTGGCACTTTTGGATGACAATTATACAATCGTTAAATAAAGAGGGCCAAAAATACCTAGCTCACAAGATCTTCTGGGCAGTAGCATACCCAGACATGTGACCACCACAGGCTTCAAAATGGAAGTCATTTAGGGCTTTCTCAGCTTCGTCAAACATGAGGCAGCATCCAAACACTGAGTCAATCCCACAACGGTAAAGAGTGTCACCATGGATAATATATTGACGGGCTTGGTAGCGTATTTGATGGTGGTTAGTACTAGACAAATTGGGCCGAAAAGTCTGGGTTTGGAGATATATGATGATATCTCCATACCAAAGATCATCGAAACTAATCAGGAAAAGGGATTCATCAGGTAATGAATCGGCTGCTACCTTTTCCATCTCAGAGTAGGGAAAGTCGAATATCAACTCGACAAACACTAAGGATTTCTTGGACTTAGCGCGTTCGAATTCCAAGTCAAAATCCTGGAGTATCACGATCCATTTGGAGTATTTTCCCCCTAGCAGTTGACGTGTGAGAATGTGTTGCATAGGGTTGTAGTTAGAAATTACCATAGTCTTGCGATAGAGGATATAATGTCGAAAATGTTGAACTACTTGGACAACTGCCAACTGCTTGGAAGGCTGCCAAGGCCGGCTTTTTGACATGTAAATACTTGGATTCGGTAGGCTTTAGACTTCGACTCAAGTAATATATGACATGTTTGTCATGAGAATCATCCTCCTGGACGAGAACTATAGCGATGGTGTAATCCGAGGCTAAGAGGTAGAGGAAATAATCGTGACTGTAATCAGGGGGGAAGAGGAGTGGAGTACGTGTCAGGGACAGTTTCAAAGATTCGAAATCTTTGTTTGCAATGGTATCCCATACGAACTCAGACGCCTTTTTTAGTATTCGCGTAAATCCAAGAGTTAGCTCAGCATAGTTCGGGATGAAACGACGAATAAAGTTTTATTTCCCTTGCAAACTTTGTAATTGGCAAAGAGAAGAAGGAGGAGGGAGATTGAGAATCACCTCACCCTTCAGAGGATCTACCTTGATCCCTTGACATGAAACAATAAAGCCTAGAAGTCGGTCAGATTCTACGCAGAAAATGCATTTGTGAGGATTCAAGCGTATATGATAAAACCGACATCGAAGAAAAATGGCTCGAAGGTGTATGGGATGATCGACACGACGCATGTAATGAGAAGGTAAGTCATCGAGATATGGCTGAACGATGTGCTTGATATCATGGAAGGCATAAGAGATAACGCGCTGGAAAGTTGTGCCAACATTTTTTAGACCGAAAGGAAGTTTCCAATAGGCAAAAGTGACCCAAGGACAAATAAAAGCAGTTTTGTGTTGGTCCTCAGGAATGATATTGATTTGATTATATCCAGAGAAACCATCCATGAGAGAGAAGATTTCACTTTCGGCACAATCGTCGACAATCTGATCGACGAAGGGGGTAGGAAAGTTGTCTTTAGGACATGCTTTGTTAATATCCCTATAATCAATGCACACATGGATTGTGCCTTGTTTCTTGTCAATTGGGACAAGATTGGAAACCCAGTTAGTGAGAGCCACCGAGTAAATAAAGTTGTCTTTGAGAAGTTTCTCGAATTCCATCTTGATAGTGGTCGCTTTACATGGGTGGACTGGATGAAGGTGTTTCCGGACGGGTTTAGCGTCTGGGTATGTCTTGATCTCATGTATCACAATGTCGGGGTCGATACCTGGCATTTCTTCATAGCTCCAGGTGAAGACGTCACATAATTATTTGAAAAGTGAGTTGTAGGTGATGATTTCCTCAGGGGAACACGAAGCTCCGATATGCACATTTTCGACAATTCTAGGTTTTATGGATATGTTGAGGGGAATGGTGGGTGAGATATTGCTTAAGTTCCCTTCAGAAAACACATCATGTGTAGACTCAGGAATAGTGGAAATGACATAAACGGTCGACGGGGTCGAGATCCATTGGTAGCTTGTGATTGTGTGTTGTTCCAGGAAGAGGATGGAACGATGATGTCCATAATCCTAGGGGGTGTCTTCCATAACAGACATAATCATTTCGTCCATGGGAAAAATGACGCGAAACAGATCTGGAGATAAATCACCAAGAGAGGGGGTAGAATGAGTTTTCCGAACTCAACGACATTTTGTCGCCATAACGAAGATGATCGTCGGGGTTGGGTACCATCCATGGATCGTGAGATGTAGGGGTTTCATGAATAGAGGTGGAGATCATGTTGATTGAAGAAACATATGGATGTGGAACATCAGGTGGTAGGATGGGGAAGGTACCCATTAATGAAGAGTCTTTAAGAAGACCCACACTGACGTTTTCGTATCCATGGGGGGTTTTTGGCAATGAACGGTACATTGCCAATATGCGCATCCGAGTTAAAGAAGGCTAATTGGTCGACGGTAATTACCTTTTCTTGATGTGGAAAATGTACAACACGAAAAAGAGTTGACACAACTATGTGCATGGAATCAATCTAGATATGGACAAGTAGAAGGTTGTAATGGAGAGGAGTGTCAAAGACTTCCACTTCAACTTGGAATATGTTTCCTTCTAACGTGATTGGAAATGAAGGGAGGACACCATAAGGCTTAAAACCAGAGCCATTAAAGGCTTTGAGTGTGTTATGGGATTCATTCAAAGAGGGAGAGCCAATGGCTTTCCAGCAAGTAACAAACATGACACACGTCGAGGCACCCTCATCGATAACAGTTCTACAAATGTTTTTGTCAGAGACAATAACTTGTATTTGGAATGCGAGTTGAGGGGGTAACCTTGGAATGTGATATTCCAAGTCAAAAATGATTAAGTTCGTATCCGTAGGGTCGATTCCACCAATAGCTTTCAATAGTGCCTTCCGTTGTGTAGGACAACTTTGAAGGACTTTGAGGGTTGACATCGCGGATGGTTCTTGAGCCAGATATTCAACAATACTATAGTTCTGGGCAGCATGGGTATGAGGATTGAAAGCCAATTTCTGAACGCCCTTTGGATGAGGGTGAAGGATTGTGTCGAGGCTCGGTCGTTCAAGATGAAGAGGACCATTGGTAGGTGGAGTCATGGGAGATGGTTGGACCAATGAAGGAGGTATAGCATCAACCTTCTCTTTAGAGGAGGAATAACCTTTGGCTCGAGTGGTAAGTGCGATGTCATTTGTCTTTGAATCTCCTGTACACATTAAGACATAGGATGTATTGGAGGGGAAGGGTTGGTCATGAATGACCAATTGGGCTTAATGTTGAGAAGAGAAGGGTTGTGACAATACGACCGGAATGGATGGTTTTGTGGTCCCTTGAAGGAACTTAGTAGCTTCGGCTCGTCGTGGAAAATCCTTAGTGTAGTGATCATCACCAGGGTTTTCATTTATCCCTATCATCAACAGGTGGTGTTTTGGTTCTTTCTGCTTGCGAATTATTTTTGTCCTCCTTATTCTTACCCTTTTCCTTTCTGGATTTGTTTTTACCAGCGGGGGTAGATTGAACAACATTTACCTCAGAAGTCTTGCCGGTGGGAGGGGTAGGAGATGGAGAATTTTGAACATTAGAAGAAATAGGTTTGGGGTTGTTGCTAGAGGTTTGGATGCAATGCAGTTGGGCATGGAAAGTACCAATCACACCATCAGTCGCATGAGAAGTAGAAGGAGTAGTTGAGGTGACAGAATTTGAAGGACGAGGTGCATCAGGGAGTATGTCGTAAACAATACCCATTTGTGAGTAAATGAGGTCAAGGTATTGAGCACGAATAATGGCCTGTTCTTCTGTGACAACTCCTCCCATGGTGATCTCATGACCGATGTCATTCACAAATGATTTTGTGAACCATTATTCCAGCAATTGATCGGGAAGTTCGAGTTTGATGAGACGTTGTCTCTGTGACCATTCATGAATGTGATCGGAGATATGAGTGGCTTTGGTTTGTTTAAAAGAGCTCAAAATCTCGGTCCCTGTTTCATAGTGGATAGGTAACTGGTAGTGGGTGAGGAAATCCATAGCGAGGGTGTCGAAGTCAGCGAATATACCTCATGGTAATTATATATATCACTTCGCGGCAGAACCCGTGAGAGTTCGTTGAAAAATGTGTAAACGAATAGAGTCATCCTTCAAGGAGATGGATGAGCACTGAAGGTGAAAAGTCATTACGTGATTGTTCGGGTCCTCTCCCACTTTGCCATCGAATTTAGGGATGTCATATGGTAGTTTGGCCGGTATGGCAGGCCATTAGGGAGAGTGACGGATCGGATCATTTAAAATCCTTGACAAATCTGGGAGGTCCAGGGTGGCTAAGAAAGGTAGCTTTCTATTCACATGCAGATACTAGTGACTTTTGGGAGGGAGTCCCATTGGAAAACCAGTGGGACCATAAGCAGTCTGCATATAATGCAAGGATTCAGGCAGATTCGGTGGTTGTTGTGGAGGCAAGTAACTCATAGGGTTGTACCCTTGAATGGGGGCATGGGGTTGAGTAGTCGATCCCCAAATAGGATTCGACGTACCTGGGTATGGTTGACCTATACTAGGGGGTATAACGGATGTAGCTTGAGGTTGTTGCCCCCCATTCGATTGAGGATTATGTTGTATCAGATGGTTCCAATACTGGGCCAAGGATGGGGGTATATTCTGTCCATAGGGTGGGGTTGGTGGGGGTTTTCCTCCAATCGAGGGTTGTCCTCCATTCGAAGGTTGTGTTCCAATCGGGGGTTGTGTTGCAATTGGGATTTTCCCTGCAAGGGGGGGTTGAGTTGGGCCTCCTTGGTGAAATTGTCCACTAGCAAGAATCTGGTAATTTGGTGTGAACGACAAAATGGTGCCACTAGGATCAGCGCCTTCGATAGAGGATGGAAAAGGTCCTCTGAAAGGGGGCAGAGGAGGTGTCAGAATGAAACTGGGAGGAGAGTTCCCAGAAGAAGAGGGACCACCAAGAGTTCCATATGTTATTTTCATAGGAACATGAATAGAGGCATTCAATGCACGATATCCGGGTGGAAGTGTCGAGGTGACTCTGGGCGAATACGGTGTACCAATAGGATCTTGGCTAGCCACGGTAATCTCGGTGTGAAGACACGTAGTATCCGTGTAATGGACCATTTGTAAAGGGAGAGTTAAGATGTGGTCAGCTCGTAGTGCTTCTGTACCAGGAAAATAATAAGCAGTAGTAAAAGGTACTGCGTCTGGATCAGATGTTTCGGGTAGCACAGGTGAGATGGTGATATCAACACCTACTCCTGATCCAAAGAGATCCCATCTAAAAATGTCAGTAGTCCAAAAAGGATCTTGACCCTCAGGTCCTAGAAAAGGTCCAGTTGGTGATCTAGAAGACAAAACAACCAAGTCTCCATAAGAATTCACTCACATAATACGTCTCTCAGAGTTGGGATGAAGTTGAAAGTCCTCTCAAGAATTGGTAATTCGAAACCATTCTAAAGAGTCAGTTCTTTCCACTTGTGGAGTGATGACGTCATGGAATTCACTCTGTTGAGGAGAGCCCTCTAGTGAGCTGGTAGGCAAGGGTTGAGAACCATCCAGATTTTCTATGGGTAAGCCTTGCATTCTACACGAATGACGTGGAGGGTCAATTGTGAACGAGTTAAAAACTTACAAAGAAAATTCTATGGTCAACTTGGGTAAACAAACAGCATGCGCTAGTAACAAATCTAGGAAACAACACCAAGCAAACAAGACTTTCTAATTCCAAAGTCACTAGTTGGTGATGAAATCCAACGTCGCAACAACGAGACGAGAAGGGGTTGGGCTAGGGTGGAAAAGTTACGTTGATGACCTGCTTAACGGACTTACACCCTGGTGCAAGATCCCACACATAATCATGGGTATACCCTCCAAGGAGCCCGAGTGAGTTTTTCCAGCGTCGATTCTAGGTACCATGAATAATTTCCCCTTCAAAGTCACCTTGTGTGAGAGCCTAAGAATATAGGCCACTAAGGTTACCACCAACAACAATAAATCCTGGGGGGGACAGTCGAAAGTTTAATCCACACGCAAGGGCAGGGTATCTAGCCCAAAATCAACTTGAGAGGCTTCCACTCATCATTGTGGGTATACCTTCAAGTGACCCCAGTAATATGTGCAATCTCTACATTGATATCAACAAAGTAGGGTGAGTAACTCTGTCAATATCAATGTGACCTCGGGTTTGACTCTTGTGTGAGAAGGGCTTCCCAGGACAAAATGTTGCAAATGGAATTTGACACTCCTTACCACAAGATTCTATTGTGTGTTTTGTGCTTTGGAGAATGTATCTCTCTACCTATTCCAAAGCTCTAGCATGGCTAATGTTGGTGTAATAGTCTTAGAAAGGGGTTACTAGTTAAAATTTAAAATTTGCGCAATATTATTAAAGGATGTTGTTACTCAAAGGAGACAGAAATGAAACCGATGTTGTGTGAAACTCTGACCCAACATTGCATAGATAGGAATGAAAAATATCAATTCTTGTTCAATGAATCCTATTTACAGGAGGGAAAGAGGAGTTTTCTAGAACAATCCTGAACTACGATATACAATCTTCTTTGAAATACAATATCAACGAATCACGAACAATGCCAATTCTCTATTCTTTCTATTTCAATGATTGAGTGCCAATATTTTCGAAATAAAAATTTCCTTTAAAAAGAAAAATGTTTTTTAATTTTCAATAGAAACCACACAACAGTGGTGGAACTAAGGAAAAAACAAACAACTAATGAAAAGCAATATACAAAAAACCCAAACCAATATTTCAATGAAGACAAACATAACAAGCAGACAACACTAGTCTTTTCAAATGCATGAGAGTAACAATTTTCCAAGTAATGAGCAATTGAAAAAGACAAATAATCCCAACTTTTAAACCGATCACTGGCTCCCAACCAAATAAGTACTCGGATTCCAGGACCCGAGATTATACCCTCGTTAAGAAAAGGTCAAGAGATAAGATTTGAGAAACACGAACAAGAAGTTCTTTCGATTTCTGAAGACTAATCATTCACAAAATCCGAAGTCAAGAAACAATCAATCAGTGGCCTAAGAAGTTCTCTTCATACACACATACAAGTTTGGGCATCTGAGCATACAAAAAACCTTAATCCCAAAATTTTGCAAAATGGGTTCGCAGGCAGGCAGTGGTGTACAGTGTGATAATGGAGCATTCTCGCAGGTTGGTCACAATAAGAGTGCCAGAGGTTTGCACTAGACTGAAAAGAAGAGTGAGAACTCTAGGGATTCTCGCAGGCTACAGAAGAGTTCAATGCGAGAATGCTTGAAACTAGGAAATATTTGGAAAAAGGACAAAATTTTTGAAAGGACTTCTGGACCCAGAGAGTTTGTCAGGGTCTCTGTAAGACTCAAAGATTGGTAGAAATGAAAAATGGTAAGGTAAGAGAAAATGGCCAGGGAAAAACACCAAAAACCACTAAAAAATGGGTTGCATCTCCAGTGGAGTCGCCAATTTTGTTATCAGAATAATCGGTAGGTGCGGACACTAACAGATCTCCCTAGATCCACCTGGATCTAGAACAAAACAGGACATGACACCACTCTTTCCCTAAGTTGTAATCATTGAATTTGCTAATAGGAAGGAATGAGTGACATAGATTTATATCGCTTCTTTAGGTGTCTGTTGCTCCCGCTTCACTCCAGTTCTCTCTTGAGGTCAATTCCAAGACAAAAAAACCCAACCAAAGTGAAGATAGCAAAATGTATTCAACATCAACTTATGCATATGATCAAGGAATTACACAATAAAGTAAGAATGACTTTATGGGAAAGGGACATGCCGTTGTATCATATTAATTGAAAGTAGAAGATACAACCTGATCGCCTTGATGTCGCAAGATTCCTTTCAGTGAGCTTTGGTTCCAACACACACACTTGCTCTGTACTTGCATGAAGAAGATCTAATTCCTCTTGATAGACCAACTAGAGCCTTCAAGCCTCTGTCCAAGAAGGGTTCTTCACATAATTCTTTCACCAATTCTTCATTCAATCTTGCGTAACCTTTTTCATGAGAAACCTTTGAATATATAGGATAAGGAGAGATGGTTACATGTATGAGGATGATCCCATCAAATTTGAGAAGTCAGTAAAATGACAACCATACGAATGCCAACTCATTTTCTAGAAGATTCCTTTCAAGAACCCTCGATACCTCTTCTCATTTCCAAGCTTAAAAATAGGTTCGCACCTTGTGTATGGAGAAAACTACAAGAAGTTCGCACCCTAAGTGTAGGTGGTCTGCGAGAATGAGGAATTCTCGCACCCTAGGCCATAGGAAGCCTGCAAACTCACTTTAAAAAACATCTTTTTGGAAGGAGACAAGGGCCACTTTTCTCAGGCAAAAAGTCCTTGTTGGGAGCCTGAATACACAATTCTTAAGATATCACCAAGATGACCAAAATCATGTGTAACACCTATAAACAGAATGGATGACATAGTGGCTGCAAGGTATGCCCCTATGGTCCTACCTCAACCAATGAATCCTCTCCCTACTAGATATTATTTGAAGTATATGCCTAAGTTCACTAGGGAGGAGGACATAACTACTGAAGAACACCTTGCTACCTTCTACAGTTACGCAGACAACCTGAACATAGAAAATGAAGATGTTTGGATGAGAGTCTTCATCCAGATCCTAGATGGTGAGGTTAGGAAATAGTTTAGGGGACTGACCCCTGGATCTATTGTTGGGATTGAAGCTCTAGATAATTCCTTCTTGAGATAATGGGGATATAATAAAGACTTCATGTATTATATGACAGAGTTTGGGTCCTTGAAGAGAAAGGAAGGAGAGTCTGTTTCTGACTTCTCCAAAAGGGTCAATAAGATGTACAACAAGATCCCTGGTGAAATAAAAACATCATAAGACTCTGCCAAAATCACTTATGTTAGTGCCTTTGACCCTGATTTATGCCTCCTGCTCAGAGAAAGAAGAGCTACTTCCTTGGATAACATGCAAGATGTAGCCCTAGAAGTAGAATCCAATGTGTTGGAAATTAATAAGCTTAGAGGAAAATATGACATAGACAAGGGAAGAGGGAGATCTGAGGCCTCAACCTCTGGTTCTTCTATAGCTCACCCTCAAGTATATGAATTAACCAAGATGGTCAAGTATTTTTCTGTAGAGATGGAGAAAATTAAAATGGAGGGGAGGCAGACATACCAAAATCCCCAAGACATTGATAATAGAGGAAACTTCAGAAGGCTGAACAACCATGCTCCTCAGATTATACCAAGGGAACAAAGGAACAGAGAGAGGGATGATTAGAGAATTCAAACCCCTCTCCAATACAACCTGGTTGATGATGAAGAGAAGGAGGAAGAGGAGTTAGACCCTGAAATTCACTGCATTGAAGACACCTCCCCTTTTCCCCATGTTACCCATGATTTTGGTCGTCATGATGATGTATTGATTATGGTGCACTCAGGCTCTTCATTAGAACTTTCTCCTGAGAAAAGTTACTTTCTTCTCTTTCCAGAAATATCATTTTTGAAGAAGGTTCGCAGGCTGCTAGTATAGTTGCCTGTGAGAATGTATTATTCTCGCAGGCTGCCTTAAGCCAGGGTGCGAGAAGTTCGAACTGTGTATAACTGCTAGGGTGCGAACACTTTCTAAAGAAGGGAAAAAGATGAATTCTCGAAGCTTCTAGAAGGATGAGATGGCATTCGAATGGTTATCTAAGTACTGGATTTCCTGATATTTTGGGATC
>JZKD02S1688412.1:139829-150040 GCA_000966675.3 Picea glauca | reverse complement strand
GATTGATTTCGGACCCCCCTTTCTGTTCTACCTTTATTGGGGGGGGGGGTCCAATATGGGAGGTTTTCAAGCGCGGGCCCCCACTGACATGGCGTGCTCTCAAGTAATGGGTCTCCCATAAAACCTCTTACTTCTTACCGCCCTTGTTTACTGCCTTCACCTCCTTCTGACATGTGTCTTCCACCCAACCTCTCTCCTTCCCCCTGTCACATCCCCACTCCCCTCCCACCATCCACAACCTTGCAACTATCCTCCATTCATCCCTGCATCATGTACTTTTCTCTTCGTCCCTCTTATCTTCTGACACCTATTTCTCCTCCTCAATGTCACCCATCCTGGTGATGTGTTTTCCCCCTTGGTCAATCACATACCCCCAAGTCTTCTTCCCAACCTCAGTGTCCCCTCCACCTGGCCACCTTTGTCTGATTTACTCATTCCATCACCTCGTCAGGGCCTCATTCACGACCGACTATCGAGTCCCTCTGTGAAGGTCTAGCTCAGTTCCAGAAGGAAGAAATTGGCCCCCGTGTCCTCCAAGTGTCAAGTTTGACTCACGCCAGTTATGATCTCGAGAAAGAAGTTATTGTAGAAGGTGGTGGCGGTTGAATTTCATCTCCTTCCATAAATAGAAGGCTAGAAAGAGATAAGCGTAGAGGCAGACTGTCAGTCCAACCTGACAGAGATTGTGTCTGACAACCAACTACATGGGTAGTCTGACCATCGTCTGCATGTGCATCCTGATAGAGAAACTTGTCAATGCAAAGAATTAAACTCATGCCATGATCACGTCTTCAACAAATGAGCTAGTTCCAAGCATATAGAGGCATTTTTTCCAATTTTGTTAGTGTCGATGGTTGAGCTAGGCTCCCGATTGTAAAAGTTTAGTGAAGAATTGGTTTTCCTAGTTATGCATTTGTATGTGAGACTTCATGTTTAATGAAAGTTAGCTTATTTCCATCTCTTTGTAAACACTGCTTTAAGACACTCGGAATTGGAAGATCCAGTCGGGGGTGATTGTGTTTTTGTGATGTATGTTAGAACATGACAGTATTTTTACCAGTTTTAAATTAGTTTCATGTGTTATCTTTTCCTTCTTACACCGAGTAACTTGTAATTGGAGGATCCAGTCAAGTTTTTGTAGTAGCATTGTAATGCACGTTTGATAACCGTGTTGTTGTGACTATGTCACTTAGGAACATTTTCAGCGTCTTGGTTTTCTTCTACAAGCTGTTGGAAGGTCTGATGCCCATAGTAGTCTTGTTCATATTTCTCACCAAGTCTTCCCTCTGCTCATTTTAAGATCAACTTCTTGACTGAAGTTAGATCAGGACCTCACCTGCTCGTGCATTCCTGGCCTAGTTTTTTGAATTAAAACTATATTCTCCTAGGTTTATGCCCATTCGACCACCCCCATTCATTATCGTGTCTTATAAAACTGATGGGTATCAGGCTTACTCCTGTTGCAATCTGGAAGTGACCTCTGGTGCTAACACTTCTCTTCCTAAGGATCTTGCAATTGCGTTCTTAACTCAAAATTATCCTTCTGGACTTACCAATTAATATTCTTCTACAGTCTCAAATTCATGGGAACTTTACTCATCTTGTCCTCTAGATAAGATCCTTCAAAATATTCACCAACTGAATTATGGGATCTCATCACATGAATAGCTTGCAAATGCACATCAAAAATGTTTATGATACCACTTCTCTTAAACAAGTTGTCCAAACAATCTGGCTATGATACCACTTGATCCAAAAATCCTTAGACGCCACTTACTCTTTACAATATATGCATGCAACATCTAACCTAATTCAAAATATTTTACTGATCGTATTGAGGTGATTTGTAGAATTTTGATGATGTGCTCTTTATCCAAAAATTCATGAAATGATGAGATGACACAGTAAAAAATAAAAGAACTCAAATTACATATGCAGATGACATACATCACTTCATCTTCAAAGTCCCTTTAGATAGCATGATTGTTCTCCATTATCTCAAAATACCAAATTACATTACAATATGAGCTCACAAAAGACAATTTAATGGGGTCTCTTTAATTCCATTACTCAAAACAAGAAAATAAGTTCACCTTTGAAATCCTTGTGAAATTCTAAGAAATTTGACTATAAAGTCGACAAATTTCCAAATTGGCTCAATTACACCCTCTTCGGGAGGTAAAAAAATGTGCTAAATGATCATTAATGGCATTTTGGACTAAGAATTTTAAAAATGACCTCAAATCACAAAATAGACCTCAAATTCATGATCCTTGCAAAACATCATGAAAAATGAGTATAAAGTTGCCTAAGTGTTGTCATTATACCTCATAACACACTTTACGAGACAATCATACTTGGCCTCTTCCTTTGCACAGAAATTGAGACATCCGTATGGCCCTAGAATCCATACCGTACATTGGGATTCATTCCATCTCTGAATCTATGTAGACATGGAAATTCCTGTTGGTCTTGGCATCTGTGCCCATATATAGGTCGCAAGCCCTCCAACATCAATCCAAGATTTGGGAAAATTAATGTTATTTATAGTGGTATCCCTAAATAAGTAGGACTATTGGCCTAATGGTTAAGGAGTTGGATATATTGGAGGAGTTCGAAGGTTCCATTCCCTGCGATCCTCTCCTCATTGGCATATTCGTCAGTTTTTTTTTTTTATATATGCTTATAATCATATATGATATGGTTTATGGTGGAGTAAATTCATTAGCCCCCTTGCGCAGACTTTGGTATGGGTCACATGTAAAAACATATAGAACAGGGGTTGGGGGCCTAGCCCTTGGTCCCTTTCCTCTCCTAAATGGATCTTTACATTAATTCAAATGATATTTAAAACATATATAGGTTAAGAACTAATGCATGGTGCATTGGTAGTGGGGACTATATAAGACATTTGGAAGGTTATGGAGGTCATGGGTTCATCCCCCATCGACTCCATAATTTTAATAAAACATACCAATATAGGCCAATGGGAGGTTTCCATGTGGCGACCTCTCATTGGTTAACACTTTCCATATGTCAACATATGATTCGACAACTTAGATGTACGGTCTGTCAACACATATTCCCATTCACTGTACGATCAAGCCATGTCACACCTTGGGGTGTGGCCATGTCATCATCCTACGATGTACAGATGTGCCATGTTTCATCCTTGCAGTGGTGACACTTGTCACCCTTTTTATCCCCTTTGACTTTGATTTGACCTGTTTGACTTGAACTTTGACTACTCATAACTTTTGCATATGAAATCTGTTTAACTTGTAGTTTGTACCATTGGAAATATCAAGACAATATATAAACAATGATTTCATTTGAGATGATCAAATTTTTAGCTTTAATGGATCACATGGGACCTCTGTGAACATTCTGGATCCTCCTAGACCTCTATTAGTGTTCTTTAGATACTCCTAGATCATGAGGCATTCAAGGAGGTGTATTGATAGATAAAAGGATGAAAATGACAAATATATGTTGATTACCATGTCCAATATGGATTACTCTACAAGATTGAGAAGCTTTGTGTACCAAATGAAGTAAGATTAAAATCGATAAGGGAGGCTCACACCTCCAATGTTGTTCATCATTTTCATGTTGGGAAAACGTGAATAACTTGTAGATGTATGTTTATTATCACAATATGCAAGAATAAGTAACTAGATTTATCAAAGGTTGTATTTTATGTTGTACAACCAAACCTAGTAATAGGAAGAAAGGACTATATGATATACTTCCAGTCCATACAAGACCATGGGCAAGCATATCCATTGACATTGTTTGTGGTTTTCCAGGGACACGAATATGGCACAACTATGTATATGTGCTAGTAGATAGGTTAAGTAAGATGCTTGTTTTTATGGCTTGTAAGAAGACCATCAAAGGACAAAAATATGCAAGATTTTTTTTTTAAAAGGTCTGTGTGCACTTTGGGATTATAAGGAGCATACTTCCTAATAGAGATACTAGATTCTTCAATGTATTTTGGAATTCACTATGGGAGAAGTTGGATACCAAATTAAATATATCCATTTTGTTTCATCTATAAATTGATGGGAAGATAGAGGTAGCGAATCAAACTTTGCTTCAATTTTCAAGATATCACAATCAGAAGCATCCAAGGATATGAGATGAAACATTGGGTTACATACACCATTCTTGTAATAGATCTCTCTGCACTTCCACTGATAAGTATCCTTTCAATTGTTTTTTGAATATATGCCACCATCAACATTGGATATCATATATGGAAAACCTAAAGCAGTGGTAAAAACCTCAAGTGATCAATTGAAGGAAAAAAAGTCCATATACAAAACAAGGAAAATACATGTACATGTTCAAGAGTAACTAAAGAAGTATTAGGAGAAATACAATCCCATGCATGATAAGCACACAACTGAAAAGACTTTCCAAATATGAGATAAATTTTTGTTACACCTTATAAGGAAATGTTACAGAGAGTAGGGAAGAATATCAAAACCCCCAGATATGGACCTTTTGAAGTATTTGAAAAGGATGGAAACAATGATTATACACTCAATCTTCCACCTTACATAGACCTTTAATTAGTAGTAAATATAGATAAACTGAAATTATTTAAGCCATTCATTCTTGATGATAATCAAGAGGGTCAAGTATTACCTTCCATTAAATATTATACACCAAATGAATAAGCAAAATTACCCTAGGACACAATTGTGTAGAAGAAGACCAGAATGGAATGAAGGAATCAACAAAAACTTTGTAAATTTGGATTGAATATTTTGTTACTAGGAAATACCAAATGGCTCTCAGAGGAAAAAGGTGAGGAGTTTTTTCCTTGTCTTCTTCAAAACTAAATATTTTAGAGACCAAAATCCTCCTAAAATAGAGAGGGATTATCTGAAATGGATCTACATATGTACCATATGAATTTATTAATTCTCTAGATGGGAGACACTAGAATTTGAAACATCTCCATGGTCATGTTTATTTTTTTCAAATTCATTCATCAACTTCTCACAGGTCCTTGAAGCCCTAAATAATGCTTTTTGTTCATGTGATGGCTCATGGATTACCTCATACTTGAAAAAAAAAAATCTTCTAATCGTTACCACTCTAATGAGATGTCATGTGCCTAATTGGATTTTTTATAAGAATGCTTGGGCCCCAACATGGTAACGGTACAAATTTTCCCCGCCTATCCAAGTGGTGACCATGTCAACATACTATAATTTGAATATGGAGAGTTAGTAATGTGGGGGACCCACTAGAGATGTATAGAATCATCAAGGTGGTTCCAAGAGGGTTTTGGAACTCTAAACCTAACCATAACACTTACTACAACTATCAAAAACCTCACAAAAGGAGGGAAGAGGGTTCATATTTTTATTAGTAGTTGGTTGTGTTAGGATATTTAGACAATTATGAGTTATTTAAGATCAACTTCGTATAATGTGTCATTAGGTTAAAGTGTGTTTCTTTAGTATCAATTAGTATGCATTTGTAGTCTGAAAGTCACAATATGTTCCCAACATAAAGTAATTTGAAAACACATATTCTCCTTGATTTTAATGGCTACATTGATCCATGGATTAACACCCAATTGGTCCATTATCTCTATTTAAAGATAATGGAGGGTCATTTTTGGATGATCGATTGTGGGAAACTCTTTGTAATATTTTTTCTTTTGAATTAATAAATTCCCTCAAGTGGCCACATTAATTGGGGTCGTGGATGTTTCCACATGGGGGTTTTACAACGAAAAAACACTAGTGTGTTGATATTTGATGTGGTTCTGTGATTGGTTGTTGAATATGTCTACTCTCTATTGGAATACATGTTTTGTTGAACATGGTATCAAAGAATATTTGAATACCCACTCCCATTTTAGATCGATATCTTGAAGCTACGTTATTGCATCTATGGTTTTTGATATTTCCATACATTTTTGGGCCAAGAGGACTATTCCGTTGCATTTAGAGAACTCATTTCAGTTAGAAAAACTTTTTGTTTCACTAAAAAAGGTTTCCATTTCTCCAATATATGGTCATTTTAGTTAGATTCCAAGGTATAAATCCTGAATAGGCCCTAGGAGGTTCGGGGTTAGAATCCCTGCGGGCCCCTTTTGGATTATGGTTGAATACAATTGTTTGAAATTGGTAGGGGTCAGTCAGACCGACCACCGAAACATGGGTCGGTCGGGAGGTACCTACCACCGACTCCACCCTATACATACATATACCATTGATACAATCTCGGTTGTCGGATTCGACGCTGACCGGTCTGGCGACCAAATTGTTTTTTTTATTTTTATTTTAGCTTATTCCAAGCCAACACTCATTGGGAAAAATGTGGGTTCCACGTGGCACCTCCAGATTGGGCCATGTCTCTCCTTTCTATTGGTTTCTTGATACACAGTCATCTCCCTAGGTGGCACTGACGTCATCTGCCACGTACCATCATCGTACACATCGACGTCTTGCTAATTTTATGACCCATAAAAGGCCACGTGGTGCATTCAGAGGTAGACAAGTTTCAACCCATCATTGAGCCACGTGGTGGCCCCTAGATGGTGCCATGTGAAAAAATTTGATTGTTCCATTTGGTGCCCTAGAAATTCCAAATCCGCCTGACACATGGTAGCCTGTGGGGCTACCACATGGCATGTTGACGTCAGCATTATGTCTTTCTGACATCACCCTATTCAGTCAGTTGATGACATCAACAATATGTATGTTGATGTGTCCCTTGGTTGACTTGATCTGCTTGACCAAACTTTGGCCGGAAATAACTTCTTCATCTGGACTCCATTTGACGAACCGTTTATGGCGTTGGAAATCTTGTGACGTGTTCTTCACAATGGTGCCAATTTTACTGAGATTTTAGGACTTTGAATGTTTTCCCTTTTCTATTTTCTGAGGCCATTTTGAACTTTCTGAGATACTTCTGAGAACTTTGAGTCATTCCTAGGCCTTCCTGGATCCTTTCATATCACACCTTCCCACTAAGAGATTTTGGACCCCAAAATCCTTTATCAATCAACAAATAACTGAGGGAATTTCTCCCTCACTCTTCCGTTCTTGATCCATTATGCCTTGCCTAGTGGTATTCCCTTTAGGTTCCCTCGAAGATAAGAAATGTCATTCCTGTCTGAAGTCCTCCTTCTTCGATCTAGGATGTCATCTACCTTCATCTGCTCCTTCACTCCTTGGTTGACCTGTTGATTCCTCTAGATGAACTTACGGGATGCATATTTCTCCCTAACATATTTCCCATATAGCAAGTCCAAGGAGATATTAGGTAAATACCCAAGACAAGTCTCGACTGGTGAACCCCAAGTGGAAGAGTACATGGCTTGATTGTAAGCAGGTTGGACATAGGGAAACTGATTTTTGCAGTATCCTTGAATCAACTGAACCACTATACTATTTACCACCTATGTATGTCTATCGACATGTGGATGAAAATTAGTGCTCCTCCTCATCTTAGTGTCCATGAGCTGCCAAAAACTTGTCCAAGATTCTCCTAAAAATTGATACTCTTGATCGGATATAAGGAACGTGGAAGACCTAAAATGGACCCATAGATACTAGGAGAACAACAGAGAAAAATGCTTGTTACATGACATATCCACTGCTACATGCAAGTAGACATGACTCATACTAGACATAGGTAATCCTCTTACAAAATCCATTGAAAAATGTTCCCAAGGATAAGAGGAAACATGAATTGGTGTGTAAAACCATATCCTTTCATTAGTGGGCTTACAAGAGTACAACACACATTCATTTACAATCATGGTATCAAACTTTTACATTTGAGGAAAATGTACTACAATCCCCAAATTCCCAAATACAAAAGAAGCGGAGGCTTCTGCAATTACATGCACTTCCTTAAAGGAAGGAATACAAGGCCTACTCAAATGGCAGAGTGAGTTGTCCTGCAAACAAAACATCTTCCTCTGTAAACCCTAAAATATACCACATACATCTTTGAAGATTTTATCAATAGCATACCATCTATCATTATTGATATGAGCTGAGGAAACATTCTTCAAAATAATAGATGTAACACTAGGAGATATAAAAATCATGTCTATCCTCATGACATTGGCACTGGCACTGGTCTCCATCTTGCATGGCTGTTGAAGGTCAGGTAAATCTAGCATTGGCACAATGTCGATCTTTAAAGTGTCGAAGATTTTCTTCTGGTTTCCTTCCCACTAAAAGACCTGTCTCATCGCAAGCCATTCATTCTTATGTAAAGGATAAACAACATTAGACTTATCATGGCATTCTCCTTTTACAATTGTGAATACAAGATTCTTGTTAGTGTTTATAAATTTTTTTACTTGGCTTGAACTAACAAGTGTTGATTTGTCCTTTATGTTGTGGGATTTAATGATGTATTCACTCCATATTTTGTAAGATGGTATTTTTTTTCCTTACGAAAGAAGATAGCATTCCTATCATAAAGATAAGGACTCCCTAATAAAATACCACTAACATCCAAAGGAACCACATCTAAGTCCACTTCATCTATCATCTTAGAAGAAATAGAAAACCTCAACCTACACTGCTTAGTTACATTTGACTTTTATTTATCAGATACCCAACCGAGAGGACAAGGCTTATGGTGATGCCTTGTGGTTATTTCCAATTTCTTAACAAGTGTCTCTGATATCAAATTAACCTTGGAAACTAGATCATATAATGTATTTATCTTTGTATGTTTTGATACAACTCTTATGTGGAATAGTTCACTTCTCCTTTTATCATCATCACGTGATTCAATTAAAGAACCTGTGTTGGTCTCCGGTTTTGATCATGTTTTTTCCTATATTATATTCCAAAGACCTCTATTTATATACCCAGTACCACCCTTTTGGCCTTGTTTTGACATAATTGACATCTCCCTACCATTCCATCGGGTTACTTAAGGTATCTTTATGTTTCAAGCTATTCTTATGCAGTTTGATGCTTTAAATTGATATTAAAACTAATGTCACTTGGGTTAGGTACCACTTCTATTTTTGGAACAGGATTGCTGGTACCAGGTACCAACTCGTACCCGTGGAGATACCAATGGGGCCGCTCAAGATCTGGGCGTTATAGTCCGAATGGGAGAAAGAGAGATTCGCATGACAGCTGGAGTTAGCGCTCACTAGATGATTGAAGGCGTAATGATAAAACTGAGTCGTTAATTCTTCATCATTCACACTTCGTGACACTACATGTCATGAAGATGTGAAGTCCGTTTTAAAACTTGATTCCAAGCTATTTTTGGATCGGGGGATCCATTTGTTTTATGTATTTTGCTTTAGACTGTTATAAACAGGAGATCACTCCTGAGAACGGTTGGGTTATGTTATGTTATACCATGAACACATATTTTTGAATACAAACTATTGTTGCGTCATGTTATTCGATTGGTATACGATTTGAAGTATTCTCTTCTGAGTTTATGGAGTGTAAAGATTATACAATGTTTGCATAGAATGCTATAGTTAGTTCTGGTTCTTTCCTTCGGTGTTTGTACCGTTTGGTTGGGCCCGCCAAACCGGTTCAAGTCGCTGTGTTACTCTGCCTTAGATTTAGTTCATCTCGGTGTTTTGGAATTTGCATACAGGATAGCTTAAAGTTTAAAGATTGACTGGTTCAGAATCGTGTTTAATCGTTCTTCAACATAATCGTTTCCCGCATACTGTTATCTTTTATGTTGATGAATATTGAATGCATGACTGATGCCTGTAGGGTTTAGAACATGAACTAAGATTTGATTAGTTTCTAGTTTTCAATTCGAACATAACTTAGAATTGGAATGAACTTTGCTTTGTTAGATAGTTAGTTACCCTACTTAATTAGAAAAATTAGATTACAGTTAAATCAGAGGAAGCTTCCGGTACCAATAGGGTAAGTAGAGTAGTTCTTTATCTTTCCTGTAGACAGAATTAGATTTGTTTTCAATGTTTAGATTAAAATAATTCTAGGAAATACTCTTTTTGACATGGCTTGAATCGAAATGGTGATGATAGGTGATTAAACGTAGTGGTGGAATAATCTTGTGAAATCACACTTCTGAATGGAAATAGAAGCACCATCATTTAAGCATAGGACTGTTTTCTATTAATGACTTAAATAGGAAATGCTAAGTTTCAGGATAATCATTAGGATTCAAGTTCTCAGAGTGAGTTTGTGTTTTCTTCTAAGGATAGC
>JZKD02S1688412.1:106443-132939 GCA_000966675.3 Picea glauca | reverse complement strand
GAAAGAAACCCCCTTAGAGTCTTCTTTTGGCATTTCCTCAGACTCTCCAAATATGAGGAAGCAATGAGCATGAACTAGCTTGGGCTCATAAAATCCACAAGCATGTGATTACTGCACAAAAAAAATAAATTATGTCTGCAAAATTCCTCTCTGCACTCATGTTGAATGATGTGGATTACGTCAAAGATCCACCTTTCAACAAATCTCACTCCATCGACATCAACACCTTATCTGGAGCAGAGGTTAGAGACTATTTGGCACCCTGGACTCTGCATGCCTTAATGGCAGATGTCTTTGCTAATAGCCATGGGAATACACCAATGTCTCTTGGTTGATAGATCCTACAGGTGACTCGACGCCAACACCTCTATTCGTACCTTGAGGCCCATTGACATCACAGGTGGGTCATATCGCATCGGTTAACAACATTCATTAATGGCTGGTAATCCGATGATTTCTGTTTGTGTTCGAATCCAGAACATCTATTCACACAAATCAGACTTGTACCATGGGTGAATCTTTGAAGCTGTTGAAGACATGATTTCAGTTGATCCTTTGCAGGCCAGAACAAGAGCCAGGTTCAGGGGTACTCCTCAGATAATCTGCTGTTATACACAGGAAGTTTTTCTCAGAACGGTATTATTTGTTCAAATTCTTCTGCAGACTCCTAAATGTTCCATTAGTACCAGTCAGTACCAGCGCATAGTTCATCAGTTACAGGTTCATCAAAAAGACCAGAGCAGCTACAATTTCCGTGCCCTTCAAATCCAGACTTAACTTCAAAAGACAATTCCACAGCAAGACTTGCATACCGATGGAAAGAGGTAATGTAACTCAGGTGTGTTTAGTTCATATTGATTTATTGTATTAATTTGCATATTAATAAGTTTGAACTAAGGGTGCCTTGATTACTCCATAACGCTCCATCATTTCCACGACCTGTACCTAATGAGCTAACCTACCATGACATTTCATGTCATAAAAACACACCACATTACCGAAACTAAGTTCGATTTGACTTGGATATGATAACTCTACACCCTCGTACGACTTTCATCATGTTCCGACACCCTATCTATCTCCATGACAATTCAAATATTTTCATATGATTTTCTTCCCGACTCCATTATCCATCACATTCTTTCCCTTCATCGCCCTCATC
The DNA here is from genome assembly GCA_000966675.3 of Picea glauca. Classification (NCBI taxonomy): domain Eukaryota; kingdom Viridiplantae; phylum Streptophyta; class Pinopsida; order Pinales; family Pinaceae; genus Picea; species Picea glauca. Next base: position 131,777 of record JZKD02S1688412.1, on the reverse strand, counting down.
CAACCTTCGCTGCCACCGATAGACTTCCCCTGTGATACCAAGTAGAGACATGGTAGTGAATCACCACGAACCAGAAACATACGCCGACTTGGAAGCCCTTCCGGAATATGAGGCAACCAAAGATATTCTTAAGCAAGCGGAGTGGGAGTTGTTTCTGAAGAAGTTTGACGGATATAACGATGCAATCACGCTCCAGTTTGCTCTGAACTTTGAGGGTGGATCCGCCAAAGTGGGCGAACTCGAATTCGAGGTCACGGAGAAGTTCATTTCGGAGGCAATTCAATTGCCCGCCACAGGCCAAATATGGACAAAGGGGCAGCCGGTTGATAAAACGCTCTGTACACAGTTGTTGAAACCTCAGTACTGGAGAACACCATGGTCCGAGGGAACATCGCGGTCTTGGCTGGAACCACAATGGGCTCAATTGTTGGTCATCCTCTAGCGTTACCTTACGTGTGAGGGTCGATATACCATCATATTCCCCTGCCATGCTCGACTTTTGTTACACTTCACAGGTACTCTGTTAAACATACCTTTCTTTTTGTTAAAAAGTTTAAAAAGGATGGTCGAATAGGTCCAAAAGGCTAATGAGTTCTGGGGGAGTTTATTTCACTTTGGTTTAGTTAAAATATTGATTACATCTTCCCTATTGAAGAAGAAAGAATCCTGGGATCTATTCACTGTAAAAAACCTCGCCTGTGCCCAGTCCAAGGATAAGATTGTGAAGCCTGTTCCCCCACACAAAAAGTTGAACTCCAAGAAAAAGAAGGTCAAAACCCTGACTAAAGACTATGATGGAGACCCTGGTCCAGAACCCCCAATTGATGACGAAGTAGAAACCAATACTGAAACCGGGAAGGACGCCACACCTACAGGGGCAAACATTGAAATCCCGAGTTCTCCCCTAGCTGCTGAGAACATAATTGATGTGGAGAAACTAGCAGAATCGATTGACCAGCCTCGGAGGAATCCGAAAAGAAAATGTAAAAGCGTATTATCGGGAATGGACAACTCGGTGCCCARTTACCCTCCACAAGAGAGATTGGAAAGTATGGATGGTCMCRAGGAGGCTCCAGAKCCCTCCGAGATGACCTGGACTCTGTCCCAACTCATCYRAAAAAACCGTAAAAYAAATCRRYAGRCTACYACGCCCAAGGGAAYTGTGMAKWATGAGKCAATTCAAGTACCAAYCRGTACCCCTGTTCAGATGCAAAGAGAATCCACTCCTGGACCTAGTCCAGTTGACACCTATGAACGAAGCCCACATGAGTTCACCCCTGAACTCAGTCCAGATCATCATTTTGATCCAGTTGACACTTATGAACGCATCCCAGATGAGTTCACTCCTGAACTCAGTCCAAATCATGATTCCGATAGAGTTCACACCCCGTCTCAAAGCCCAGATGATTTTACTCATGCGTCTAGCCCTCAAGCACAACCAAAACAAGAGAAAACATTTGAAACTCACTGCGAGATTTCCTCTAGTTGATCCTTAAAACCAATGGTGGTGAAACTAGAACGCAAGAATAACAGACTGAAGGAGAAGTTGCATGAGTACATTGTATTGGATAGACATATTAAAACTGAGAATGAGCTCATGAAACTCAGGGTGACTCACCTTTTGTCCAAAATTGGAAGGATAAAGCAGAGGAATAAGGATATTTTCAAAAGGAACAGGCAACTGCAAAGGACTGCCAGAAAGCATGTTATAATCAACAGAGTCCTCAAGAAAGAAATCTGGAATCTGAAGAAGCAGGAGAGGCTACAAATGCTGGTTGCAGCCGCTACAACCCTATGATTGCTACCAGTATTTGACTTTTGTTTCCTGAGGACAGGCAAGGACTTCAGTGTGGGGGCATGTTGGTCTCTGGTTTTGATCATGTTTTTGCCTATATTATATTCCAAAGACCTCCATTTATATACCCAGTACCACCCTTTTGGCCTTGTTTTGACATAATTGACATCTCCCTACCATTCCATCGGGCTACTTAAGGTATCTTTATGTTTCAAGCTATTCTTATGCATTTTTATGCTTTAAATTGATATTAAAACTAATGTCGCTTGGGTTAGGTACCACTTCTATTTTTGGAACAGGATTGTCGTACCAGGTACCAACTCGTACCCGTGGAGATACCAATGGAGCCGCTCAAGATCTGGGCGTTATAGTCTGAATGGGAGAAAGAGAGATTCGCATGACAGCTGGAGTTAGCGCTCACTGGATGATGGAAGGCGTAATGATAAAACTGAGTCGTTAATTCTTCATCATTCACACTTTGTGACACTACGTGTCACGAAGATGTGAAGTCCGTTTTAAAACTTGATTCCAAGCTATTTTCAGATCGGGGGATCCGTTTGTTTTATGTATTTTTCTTTAGACTGTTATAAACAGGAGATCACTCCTGAGAACGGTTGGGTTATGTTATGTTATACCGTGAACACATATTTTTGAATACAAACTGCTGTTGCGTCATGTTATTCGACTGGTATACGATTTGAAGTATTCTCTTCTAAGTTTATGGAGTGTAAAGATTATACAATGTTTGCATAGAATGCTATAGTTAGTTCTGGTTCTTTCCTTCGGCGTTTGTACCGTTTGGTTGGGCCTGCCAAACCGGTTCAAGTCGTTGTGTTACTCTGCCTTAGATTTAGTCCATCTCGGTGTTTTGGAATTTGCATACAGGATAGCTTAAAGTTTAAAGATTGACTGGTTCATAATCGTGTTTAATAGTTCTTCAACATAATCATTTCCCGCATACTGTTATCTTTTATGTTGATGAATATTGAATGCATGGCTGATGCCTGTAGGGTTTAGAACATGAACTAAGATTTGATTAGTTTCTAGTTTTCAATTCGAACATAACTTAGAATTGGAATGAACTTTGCTTTGTTAGATAGTTAGTTACCCTACTTAATTAGAACAATTAGATTACAGTTAAATCAGAGGAAGCTTCCGGTACCAGTAGGGTAAGTAGAGTAGTTCTTTATCTTTCCTGTAGACAGAATTAGATTTGTTTTCAATGTTTAGATTAAAATAATTCTAGGAAATACTCTTTCTGACATGGCTTGAATCGAAATGGTGATGATAGCTGATTAAACATAGTGGTGGAATAATCTTGTGAAATCACACTTCTGAATGGAAATAGAAGCACCATCATTTAAGCATAGGACTATTTTTTGTTAATGACTTAAATAGGAAATGCTAAGTTTCAGGATAATCATTAGGATTCAAGTTCTCAGAGTGAGTTTGTGTTTTCTTCTAAGGATAGCATTTAGATAGCGATTAGAGCCTTACCTGCACATACAGTGTAGCAGCTCAAAGTTTACCAACCCTGGTTGGACAATTTAGTGTTTCAGGTCATTCAAATCTTCAATTTAGCAGCCTGACAACCTGAACATACATAAAAAGAATATTTACCTTACATCCCAAATGTTGTGATCATCTCTTCATCACCTGAATTAGAACCCAAGTCTTGTTGCACTGTAGCAACTGTCTTAGGCTTCCCCTTTCCTCCAAACTTCTTTGACCTTAATTTTGGATGGAGTTTCCAACAATGCTCCCTATCATGACCAGTTTTCTCACAATGGTTGCAAGAGAGTTTTCCTTCCTCCTTTTGGCTGCATTTTTCCTCTTGTACTTCCCTTTTCCTTTTCCATTGAAATGGTTTTCAGAACACTTGAATGGTTTTTCCTCCTGTCTATTCTTACCCCTGATTTCAAGGTGAGTGGCTTCCACACAAACTTCATCAAGACTGGTGGGGTTAAACAATAGTAAAGTATGGTGAATGTAATTGTGAAATGCACCAATGTATTTCATTAAAGTCTCATAGGAATCTAAAGTAATGTTCAATGTAAGTGCCTTCTTCCTAAATTCCTTCGTGAAACTTTGTACAGTCTGACCTTTACCTTGTCTTAATGTTTTCCATTCCATCATTGCTTTATGTAAATAACCCAATGGATAAATTTCTTCCTTATTGTTGATTTAAATTCCGACCATGAGGAAAGAAGATTACCACACTTACTTTTGTCCCGAATATTTCTCTCCCACCATATGAGAGCGGTGCCTTCCAACTGAAGAGAGGCTAATTGTAATGTCACATCCTCTTCATCAATCTGTTGTGCATGGAAATATACTTCAACATGTCGAATCCAATTATCTAGCTTTTCAAGATTAGCATATCCATTAAACATAGGTAAATAAAATTTTACATCAAGATTTCATAATGGTTTCTTAAAAGAGGATTTATGGTTAGAATTAGAATGATGAGAATGATCAGAGGAAGAAGAGATAGAACTTGATGGTGGAGATGGAGGCTCAGGAGGGTATCCTCTAGCCCCTTGGTTCACTAAAGCATTTTCATCTTCTTGTGCTTCCTTTTGCTTCCCTTTCTTTTTCATCCTCTTCTTGTAGTCCCCATAAATTCTCTCAACCATATCTAACATGTGATAGGAGACCATATAGAATTTTTTCTCCTATTCATCATGCTTGTCCCCTGCATCCATTTTCTTCCTTTGATATGCATGACCAATATTTGGGTTGAAATTATTAAGTGTTCCTTCACCCTGCTTATGCTTAACCCTAGTAATCATTCACAATCAACAATTCAAGTCAAATATGAATGCTCTGATACCAACATGATCCAGGATCTTTTCATCATTGCGGCTTATTAAAGAATTGTATTTAATGAGCATAAATTAAAGTGCACCATAAAGAAGGAAAGCTCAATAATAAGGAGACATAATCATCAATCTGAACACAAAATTGATAATGGAGTTTGTCCTTGGGTGGACTACGTCTCTAGCTCCTGCTCTCAAATGGGTAGGCCTTTTCATTAACTCATAATTTGTTTTTGGAAAAATACATAAGTATACCTCATTCTAGAAGTAAGATGAAGAAGCTTTGATCAGATCAGAAAATAGACATCACCATTGAATTTGTGGCATAGAATTACCCAAAAATGATTGTCTCCGTGCCTCAATTTGACATTGTCACTCCCAGGCCCATCAAAAATATTGTCTCGATTTGTGTGCCTGCAACCTGCATTAATGATTGTACCCTATCTACATCGAAATATGTTCCTTCTATGGCCTGGCACCACCACCTCAAAACTGGAAAAAGGGTCGATTAAAATAGTTAACCCCAACGAATAAAAAAACAAAGGTCGTTAGGCTAACCAGTTGGTGGAGGTCTAATTAAGGAATAGGTCTTAGGAGGTCCAGGGTTTGAATCCCCCTAGCACCCTTTTGTATTATGGTTGAATACAATTGTTGGAAATTGGCAAGGGTCCACTAGACCGGCCACCAGAAAAGGTGTCGGACAATTAGTACCCGTTGTTGGCTCCACCCTATACATACATATACCATTGATACAATCCTAGTCACCGACTCCACCCTATACATACATATACCATTGATACAATCCTGGTCACTGGCTAGTCCGACAGCCATATTTTTTATTTTATTTTGGCTTATTCAGACCCAACCCTCATTGGGAAAAATGTGGGTGCCACGTGGCTCCTTTCTATTGGCTTCCTGATACACAGTTAGTTTCTCAGGTGGTGTTGATGTCATATGCCATGCGTCATCATCGTACAGGTCCACGTGCCAACAAGTGTTCAACCCACATGTAGCCACGTGGTGCATCCAGAGGCTGCCAAGTGTCAGTCCTTCATTGATCCATGTTTCAGTCCCCAGATGGTGCTACATGGAAAAATTTGATTGGTCCATTTGGCACCCTAGAAATGCCAAATTCGCCTAACATGTGGCAGCCTGTGGGGATGCCATGTGGCATGCTAAATTCAACATTACGTCTTTCTGAAATCACCCTCTCCAGCTAGTTGTTGACATCATGATGATGTTAGCAGTATGGATATTGATGTGTCCCCTGGTTGACTTGACCTAGTTGACCAAAATTTGATCGGCCATAACTTCTTCATATGGACTCCGTTTGATGAACCATTTACATCATTGGAAATCTTGTGACGTGTTATTCGCAATGGTGCTAATTTTACTGAGTTTTGATGACTTTGAATTTTTTCCCTTTTCTATTTGTTGAGGTCATTTTGAGCTTCCTGAGATACTTCTGAGAAGTTTGAGTCATTCCTAGGCATCCATGGATCCTTTCAGATCAAAAAGTGAGGTTATAATAAAGTTACTTAAGGAGGGGCATCACCACATGTACCAACTTCTACTTGCCATCTGACTCATTGGTTATTGTTTATGTCTTTTTTCAAAAGGGCATAACATTCAGATCCAAAGTTTGTTTTTAGTGTCTTTTTTTTAAACAACCTATTTTTCAAGGAGCTTTTCATGAAGACCATCGGTTTCATATTTTAAATCCATATTCTATTCATATTTAATATGGCTTCTCCTAATGATATTTTTCTTATTAGTACCAACTACTTCTCATGGAAATCCCATATGGAATATGTATTAAGAAGTAAAGGATTGTATCATATTACCTTGGGAAAATAACAAGAACCCACTGATGATGAAAAGAAACAAAAATGGGATAATAATAATGATGAATCATGTGGACTAATCAGAATGTCCATCACTCCTGATTTAAGGTTTCACCTTCAAGGATGTTATGATCCAGATAAATCTTGGGAAAATATTGAAGTTGTGTTTTATAAACACAATATTATTCGAACCCATTAGATAGAAATCAACTATTGAATTTAAGTCCCAATTATTTTCCTTTCATTGAAGATTATTTATTTAAGTTCAAAACACTTAGAATTTTATGTATAAACTGCAAAATAGATATTACAGAATATCAATGCATCTATATTATTCTTTCTAAGATTGGTAGTGCATATTATGTTTTTGTATCTACCTTTTATTCCACCAAAGAAGCTCTAGGAAGTGCTTACCAAATCTCACTCTTGATTGATTTAGTGATGCTTCGATTAGAGAGCAAGATAAGTTTGTGCAAATTGGAGTGATCATCATTCCTGATACATCCAAAAAATCCTTATTGGCCCAACAAAAAGATAAATCCAAGAATACCAAGAAGCAAAATCCTCGCCACAACAAGTAAAACAAGGGTCCCAAACCCTCTCAACCAACTTCTGCTCCTAATGGTGACAAAGGAGAAAAATACAAAAGTAAGAATATTGGCAGACATTGCAACTTGTGTGGAAAAGATGGTCATGTGGAGTCTAAATATTTTTAAAATATCGAAGCCTTAGAATAAGAAATGAATAAGAATATCATCATTATTTATTCTTCTCCTTCTACCTCTTATTCTCATGGACATGGACTTTCCTCTTTTGGTTTCTCCTTCAATGCAAATTTCAATTCTTCTTTTGATGAGTGGCTCATTGATTCTGGAGCATCTTATCATATGGATAAGGATTAAGCCATATTTTCTTCTCTAAATGAATGTAACACCAAAAAAATATCTGTTGGTGATGATAGATCTCTTAGTGTATAAAGGTCTATAATAGTTCAAGTAGATGATGGTCATTTCAACGATGTATTATTTTTTCCAAGTCTTACCTACAACCTTTTATCAGTGCATCAAATCACTCATTCAAGTGAAGGTAAAGTCTAGAGTTTTCACCTCACAAAGTTGAAATCAAGGATTTAAAAGATCTTAATCACATCCTCACAACTAGAATTGTTGATGATATTACTAGGTTGTACAAGTTTGATAACTTTGGATAATCATATTTTCCATCAATTTTTGTTGCTCATAGCAATGACTTGAGAAAAATTTTGCGCGAGTGGCTTGGTCATCTAAATTGAGCGCTCATTGAAACAACTATGTAATCAACACATGGTGATTGGTTTTCCTCTTGGTTCTTGTAGATATGGTTTTTATGCTGGTTGTGTTCTCAAGAAACATCATCGAAACAATTTTGACAAACATGCCTCTTGGTACACCTCAACCCCTTTGCAACTTGTTCACAATTATTTTTGTGGTCTTATTTCATCTCCTTATTTCTATGGGTGCAATTATTCATTAAATTTCATTGATGACTACTCCAAATGCACTTGGGTTTACTTCTTAAAACTTAAGAGTGAAGTTTTAAAAAAAACATTAGCCTACAAGGCACTTGTATAAAATCAATCTAGACATCAACTTCAAAGGTTAATAATAGATAATGGAGGGAAATATGTGAACAATAAATTTACAAGTTACTGCACTACATGGGGAATTCAAATGCAACACATGGTTCCATATACACCACAAAAAAATGGTATTGTCAAGATAAATAATCATGCATTAAAGAAATGACTTTATGTGATCCAATCTAAGGGATTAAGTCTTAATTATTGGGAAGAAGCCATCAATTGTGAAAATTATATAGTGAACCACACTCCCACAAGGGATTTTAAAAATATAACAAAAAAAGAAGTATGTAATAACATTAAGCCCGATGTAATCCACTTCCATGTATTTGGTAGTATAACATGGGCTCACATTCCTGATGAGAAAAGGAAAGCATTGCAACCTAAAAGTGAGAAGTGCATTTTTTTTATATTCTGAAGATGTCAAAGATTATAGACTTGTTCAACCTAATTACAATGAAATTATTATTAGAAGAAATTAAATTTGATGAAAATATCTTGCCTTTCTTTCCTAATTCGACAGTTGTGTCATCTTCAACCCATGAGCCATCTTCAACATTTGTTCCATATTTTATTCGTCTTTTGTTCCTATTCTGGTTTCTTCTTCTTCAGATGATGACAATGAGGATGAAAATCCACCTCCACATGCTTACCTTCCTCCATATGATTCCATTGAACATGAACTCATTCCAATACCACCACTGCCTAGATGGGTCCATTGAACATGAGAATCAACTAGTAATATTTTCAGTGATCCTTCAGATCAGCATTGGACACGTTCATAGTTTTAGAAAACCTATTCTCTTTTGGATAAAGTTTTAGATGCTCATGATATAGAAATATTTGTAGAAGCTTCAAGCCATCTAGATTGGGACATAGCAATGAATGAAGAATATATTTCCTTAATGGAAAATTATACTTGGGATCTTGTACCTCTTCTGAAAGAAATAAACTTGTTATATTTAAATGGGTGTATAGAACCAAGGATGCATAAGATGGAAGTGTTAAAACACATAAGACCCAACTAGTTACTAAAGGATTCTATCAAGTTGAAGGCATAGACTATATTGAAACCTTTTCCCCTTTAGCCAAAATGAATTCCATCCACCTTGTTCTAGCCCTTGTTGCCTCACATAAATGGGAGGTCCATCATATGGATGTTAAATCCACATGGGTATTTGCAATAAAAGAATCATGGATATATCTAAAATGACTCTAGTCTTGCTTGTCTCCTTAATAAATCTCCTTACAATATTAAGGAAGATCCTTGAGATTGGTATGCCAAAATGGAAATATTTCTTCTTGACACTCGATTTTCTATATGTCATTCTGAACCAAATGTCTATAACAAGAAAATAGGAAGCCATATCATAATACTTATTCTTTAGGTTGATGACCTTATCCTCACTGGTAGTGACCCTAAAATTTTAACCCATGTAAAATCCAGCCTTAAAATAAATTAGAAATGACAAAATTAGGCTATTTGTGTTATTTCCTTGGCCTCCAAGTATTGTAAAACAAGAAAGAAATTTGTATTTCTTATTCTAAGTATGATTGTGACCTTCTTCACTTCTTTCACACGGAATATTATAAACTAGCCCCTTCTCCCTTCCATTCTGGAGTCAAACTTCCTGCCACATGTATTACTCCTAAAGTCGATGCCACTTTGTACCATTATTTAGTTGGTATCCTCTTATATTTGAATCATACCCAACCTGATACTTCCTTTTCTATTGGTCTTGTTACCCGGTATATTCAAACACCCCATGAAATCCATTAGAAAGCATCAAAACATATACTTCAATATGTCTGAGCTACAATTAAGTTTGGGATACATTATAGTTCATCGAGGACTCCCTTGTTGGTTGCTTTCACTGATTTGGATTGGGTCGGTGACCAAGATGACCAAAATTCAACTACAGGTCATGTTTTTAGCCTTGGTTCTGGACCTGCCACTTGTGCTTGTAAGAAACAACATGATATTTGTCTTTCTTCAAAAGAAGAAAAGTACCAAACAATGGTTAATGAAAGTCAAGAAGCCTTGTGGATAAAACATATCCTTTCAAATTTTAGATTTTGGCAACAACATTCGACCACCCTTTGGTGTAAAAATCAGAGTTCCATCAAGCTCACTAAAGATCAAGTTCAACATCATCACAACAAACACATCAAGATACACATGCACATCATTAGAAATCTCATTAATGATCAATTTATTGAAGTTCTCTTCTTCCCTATAGAAGATCAAGTTGCATCCATTTTCTCAAAATATCTATAGAAACAATTTTTTCCAAACTTCAATCTATGTTAGGAGTTTAGGGAGTTTTTATTAAGCAGGGATAGGCTCTAATGCCTCCTTCCTTCTCCTATTGTGTCACCTTTGTAAATCCTTTAATCATATCCCAAGTTGTTCATAAGGGGGAATGTTAGGATATTTAGAAACTTATGAGTTAGTTAAGATCAACTTGTTCTAATGTGTCGTTATCTTAAAGTGTTTTTCTTAGTGTATTTATTTATTATTCATTATTATGCATTTGTAATCCGACGGTCATGATATGTTTCTTGTTGGAAGATTGGTTGTTGTCATTGATGTCAACCCTAGCCATTGAATTTTGGACCCCACAGATGATTGAAGTATATAGACATGAAGGAAATTACACATGTATATAGAACACCCATGGATGGATAGTATACATCAAGCCGCTTCCAGTGGTATGTGGCACGTCACGTGGATCCTCACTATTGAGGAGAAATGAATTTTTGAAGATGATAATGTGAATTGAAGCAAAAACTACATGTCAGCCCTAATATTAAAAGGAAGTGACATAAAGGGTATAAATACATCTCATTATACATTCATTTTTAACCAAACACAAGTTTATTAATGAATAATGAGATATAAGTCAAATTTCTGAGGAAATATGAAGTAAATAAGACCAAATTTCAAGGGAGGATGAAGTCTTTTGGTGATGTGTTATGCGGTATGTTATTTATAGGTCATCTTACCATTTTATCTATAACTTTATTTATAGAAAGATTAATATTATGAAGTTTAGAGGATATTGAGAAGACATATATAGGTACCTTTGGTAAAAATTTCATCTCTTTATTCGCTATAATTTTGGAGATACACTCTGTGGAAGATAGTGTTTTTGACTAGTCCTGAAGCTAGTCATAAACATGTGTTCCAGGTAAAATAATCATAACGTCTTCATAGAAAATCAAAATGAACTGAGACCAATTGCATTGGAAATAGTACATGCTATAGTTTCCTTTGTACAAATTTCAGAATCTGATGTTAAATATTGAGCGCCAGGAATTATGTACAAGTTCGCTCTCTTGAATAAACCAGAATTGAATAAGGTCTACCATTTTCTCTATAACTCCTTTTTTGGGAGGATTCAAGGAGTGAAACTTGGAGGAGTTTCAGAGAATAAATTGAGTAATATTATCTATGGGATCAGAGTATTCCAAGAAGTGAATAATTGCAGAATTTGAAGAAGTCTCATGAAGCATTATCAGGCTCTATGTGATGGTTGGTTGATGGTGATAATTTAAGGTAAAGTTTTATTATCTCTCATATATTATTGGGTGGAAGGAAGGGGAAAGGATGGAGAGGTCAACCCTCTCTTTATATTAGAGGATTGTATCTTCCTTTTGGAGGTTTATCCCTCCCTTTATATTTCTAATCTCTATCTACCTTTGGAAGTCATTACTTCTTTTCAACAATAATACATGATTACTTCTTATATACTATGCATGGTGTATTGGTGTATATCTTATACTATTATTCATTGTTCATTGGATAGTATTCATTGTTGATTGGATGTAAATTGAATACATGATTTGATTGAATTACAAGTTCAAAAATACTAATTTCTCTAAATATATATTCACCCCCCTCTCAGTATTTCCAACAATTTCTATTAGAGTAGGTTTCCTTCAGAACAATTTAACCACTGGAAGGAAAATCTTGACCAAAGATGGGACCATGAGAAAATTCCAAATGGGATTCAATTATTTGATGGAAGAAATTATGCATACTAGAGTGATAGAGTGAAAACATACCCAACAACTTTGGGAGTGGACATTTGGTACTCAGTTGTAAATGGCTATGCAATCCCAAAGAATGCTCCAACTGATCCAAATGAGAAGAAGCTTATGAGTTGTAATTCAAAATCCATACATGTTATTCTAGGAGCATTGGAACCAAACATTGCTACAAAATTGATGGGCTGCAACATTTCTAAAGAGGTATGGGACAAACTCAAGAGTATCCATGAAGGTGATCCAAAAGTTAAGTAGGTCAAGCTTCAACGACATAGAGAAGAATTTGAAAATTTGAAGATGGATGAAAATGAAGATATTGCAACCTATTTTCTTAGAGTTGATGAAGTTGTTAATGCTATCATAGGATTAGGTGAATACCTCAATGAATTCTTGGTTTTACAAAAATTGTTGAGATCACTTCTCTTGAAGTATGATGTTAAGGTTTCCACCATTGAAGAAACTAGGGACTTGACCAAAATTACAATGGATTAATTACATGGGTCTCTTATAGCATATGAAATGAGACTAGGTACAGAAAGTGACCAGCCAAACAATGAAGCAAGATTTAAATCCATAAATAAGACAAAAGGCAAGGATAATGACCTTGATGAAGAAATAATAAATTTTGTAAGAAGGCTCTAGAAGGGAACTGGCAGATACAAAGGTTAGTCTCCTCTCAAATTAGAATAGGACATATTGTTGAAAAATGCTACTATAAAAAGAGAAGTCTCAACAATAAAAAGATATTCTACTCCAAGGATGATGACATCTTATTAGATGAGAGTGATGAAGAAGATAATGATGGAGGAGAAGTCCTATCCATAACTCAAGAAACCCAGGATGATGATCACAAGAGTTCTAAAGAAGAATAAATCATTTCTGAAGAAGATTTAGATGAAGAAACCAACCTTTATTCCTTTTGGGGATACAAAGACAATGTAGAGAGTGAACACGAAGATGAGAATCTTGAAAAGTTGAAGAATGTTGAAACTAAAAAATAAAAATCTTAGAAACACAAACATAACACTAAAAGGTGAATTGAGTAGTTGTGAAGAAGAGAATTACAAGCTTGAAAATACCATTGATAGCTTGAAGGAACAATTAGAAGATTATGGGAAATTGAAAGCAGAATTGGATCACACAAAAAGGGAGCTACTATTGACAATAGAAAAGTTGACGAAGTTCAAAAAAAGCACTGAAAAATTAGATGAGATCTTTAGCAGTCAAAGATCTCCAAACTACACGAAAATACTAGGATATAATGACACATTGAAGACAACAAAACAAGAGAAGGAAGATGAAAATTATGAAACCAACACTCAAGAGAAAGTTGAACAACAAGATAGAATACTAGAATTCAGAAGGAATGAGACATCAAGAATATCCTCTCCCATCAAGTATGAAAGAAATCATTATGAAGGAAACTACATAAGAATAGATCGCGAACCCAGATGGACCACACCACAAAGAAGATCAGTTACTCCTAGCTATCAAAATTTATTTCTTGGACATTGTTATACTTGTGGAAATTTTGGAAACAAGGAAATCAATTGTAGAATCAATGAAAGGAATAACTATGCAATCTACATCAATGGTGCAAATAGTAGATATGGAAATGTTCGTAGACCTGTCAACAAAAAATATAATCCATTTGACCCATTAATGGATCAAAATATTGTATGCTACAAGTGCAATAGTATTGGTCACAAAGAACGAGATTGCAGAGAGATGAAGGAAGATAATCCTATGTCAAATGTCCCTATACCAACTACAACATGGAAAAGGAAATACATTCCACACAATGAAAACTGTCGAATAGCATTGGTTTCTAAAGAATTCAAAGAATAAGATGAATGGTTCATAGATAGTGGGTTCTGATCTCATATGACCAGAGATCAAATAAAATTTGTCATCTTGAAGAGAAAAGGTGGAAATGTTGCATTTGGAGATGACTCATTGCCAAAATAATTGGAAAAGTTGTAGTAGAGGTTGGAAGAAAAAATGTAAAAGCGAAGAATGTCCTATTGGTTGAAGACTTGAAGCATAATCTCCTTAGTGTTAGTAAAATGTGTGATCAAGGATATAATATCACGTTTGACTCGGGAAGATGAAAAATCAAAGAAGAAGGTTCAGGAAAATTGAATGCAATTGCAACAAGAATAAAAAGTAACATATACATCCTAGACCAAGAGAAAAAAAATAAGATTGAAGACACACGAAAGATATTGAAGGAAGAAAAATACTAGAAGATCGGAAATAAAAATGAAGTGTTATTAAGTGCTATATGTTTAGGGGAAGAATCCCCAAAGAAAAAGGTCACCTTATGCCATTGAACTCAAGGGGATAAAACCCACGCTTTTCCATTGATTTCAAAAGGGGAGAGAAATAGGGATCATGATGATAGGGGTAGCATGAGTGTTTCCATCAATGACAAAAGGGGATATTGTTGGAAGATTAGTTGTTGACATTGATGTCAACCCTAGCCATTGGCTTTTGGACCCCACAGTTGATCGAAATAGATAGACATGAAGGAAATTAAACATGAATATAAAACACCCATGGATGGATATTATAAGTCATGCCACTTCCAGTGGTATGTGGCACGTCACGTGGATCCTCACTATTGAGGAGAAATGAATTTTTGAAGATGACAATGTGAATTGAAGAAGAAACTACATGTCGACCCTAATATTAAAAGGAAGTGAAATAAAGGGTATAAATACATGTCATTATACATTCATTTTTAAACACACAGAAGTTTATTAATGAACAAGGAGATATAAGTCAAATTCCTAAGGAAATTTGAAGTAAAGAAGGCCAAATTTCAAGGGAGGATGAAGTATGTTGGTGATGTGTTCTAAGGTATGTTATTTACAGGTCATCTTACCATTTTCTCTATAACATTTCATATAGAACAATTTAGATGGTAAAATTTGGAGGCTATTGAGAATACATATCTAGGTATCTGTGGTAAAAGTTTCATCTCTTTATTCTCTTTAATTTTGGAGATACACTCTGTGGAAGATAGGGTTTTTGACTAGTCCTGAAGCTAGTCATAAACAAGTGTTCCGGGTAAAAAAGTCATAACATCTTCATAGAAAATCCAAATGAAGTGAGACCAATTGTATTGCAAAGAGTGTGAGAGATAGTTTCCTATGTATGAATTTCAGAATTTGATGTTAAATGTTGAGCGCGGGGAATTATGTACAAGTTCTCTCTCTTGAATAAACCAAAATTGAATAAGGTCTACCATTTTCTCTATAATTTCTTTTCTGGGAGGATTCAAGGAGTGAAACTTGGAGGCATTTCAGAGAATACATTGAGTAATATTATCTATAGGATCAGAGTATTCCAAGAAGTGAATAATTGCAGAAGTTGAAGAAGTCTCAGGAAGCATTATGAGGTTCTATGTGATGCTTGGTTGATGGTGATAATTTAATGTAAAGTTGTATTATCTCTCATATATTATTGGGTGGAAGGAAGGGGCAAGGATGGAGAGGTCAACCCTCTCTTGATATTGGAGGATTGTATCCTCCTTTTGGAGGTTTATCCCTCCCTTTATATTTGGAAGTTGTAGCTACCTTTGGAAGTCATTACTTCCTTTGAACAATAATACATTATTAATTCTTATATATTGTGCATGGTGTATTGGTGTATCTCTTATACTATTCTTCATTGTTCATTGGATAGTCTTCATTATTGATTGGATGCAATTGAATACATGATTTTATTGAAGTACAAGTTCAAAAATACTAATTTCTCTAAATACTTATTCAACCCCCTCTCAGTATTTCCAACATTCCTGACATAAAGTGATCTAATGACTCATATTCTCCTCGATCTTAATGAATATAATGTTCCATGGCTTAGCACCCAATTGGTCCATGATCAATATTTAAAGAGCATGGAGCATTATTTGATAATGATCGATTATGAGAAACTCTCTGTAATACTTTTTTCTTTTTCATTAATAAATTCCCTCAAGTGGCCATGTTCATTGGGGCCATGGATGTTTCCCCGCAAGGGTTTTACCACGTAAAAAAAATGATGTTTTGATAATTGATATAATTTTGTGAGTGGTTACTGAAGGTGTTCATTCTTTGTTGAAATACCTTTGTTTTCGGAAAAAAAAATCCATTGTTAGGGTCTTACCATAACCTATGTACTTTAGGGTGCTTATGAGTTATTCAATTAATGTATGCATCCATATTATTTGAATAAGTGCAAGACAAAAAAATTCACCTTCAACTTAGAAGGTTTCTCAGATCTTATCCTTGTGAATTTTTAGCCTTAGGGTTTCTATAAAAAAATGGTACAAAACAATACAAAAAAGAGTACAATGTTTCACTTCCAAACAACACAACCTTCTTATCAATACAAGAGAAAAATATACCAAGCCAAAGGGATAAATTTTATCCACTTTAGGGTAATTTATCAACCAATAACCAGATTTGAAAATACTCTTTTACAATAGTATGAAAACAACAACAAAAAAAACTTATTTTCTTCACTTAGATATGAAATAACTTAACAATTTTTCTTTTACTTATGTAAAATAATCAAGACATATATGCCTATAAATAAAAATTCATAAATAGCATATATAGATGAAAATTAAATGTGGAAATTGCACATGTTTTGGTATGGCTAGAAACTTCATTAATGTTCCCTAGATGAAGTTCATGAACATAGCATAGCCTTCTCTAAAGGATAGTACAAATTTCCCCATCTCTCCAAACCCTAGTAGGTGAAAATCAACAAAACCATAGCAGCCAAAAAGATCTAATGTGTAAGAATCACTCCAACACATCCTCCAAGACAATATGTCCTCTCCTCCTCTTCTTCTTCACAATTTAACCATAGGTTTTTATCACAAATCTATAATATCCGATCTCCAATGGATAACACTTAACCCCATACCTCTAATATGCTCCAAGATACTCCAAGAAGACCAAAAATCCCTAACAATTTAAGAAAGAGGGATATCAAACACATGTGAAGACTCTAGAGAGAGATAGATATGATATTGTGAAGTATTCTTTAGGTCACATATTATCACAAGAGTTGATATGAATGAGCATATGAACATAAATCTAAATGGAAAATGTCTCTCATTCCTCTATGTATTTGAGAGGTAAGGAATTCCTTCAATAAAATGTGGGCCTCAACCCTTACAAGAAACCTACAATGAGAACTTGTAGGCCAACACAAGTGAGACACTACACTGTAAATTATAGGTGTCATGCTCCAAGGTGATCTATCCATGTAACGAAATTCCACATATCTCCATCACAAGATTACATGGATTCCATCAATCCTCCTGAGCAATGTATTCCTTTTTTTTAACTATCTCTACAAGATACTATCAAATCACCAGGTGTCCTCAATCCATCTCCAATCCTTCAAATATAATTCTATCCTACCACATGCCAAGAAAGTACTAATTCCCTCCTTCAAGTTGCACAACACTTCCCATCCCATGTAGGGAATTTTCAAAGAAAATGGATCCTTCATGAGGCCCCAATGAAGGGTGTCCACCAAATTGTCAAGAAAACTCCAACACCTAAGGAAAGAACACTAAGGAATGGGGTATCCACTCATTGATCCTATTACATAGAATGTTCATTCACGAGATATTAAGTAATACCCCTAATTTCACTATATATTGATCTCTAAATACATTTTTCCCATTAAAAAAAATCTATTTTTACTAAACATCCCTTATTTTTACAAAATATCCCTTTTTATACCCCCCAAAACCTATAAACCCCCTAGTACCTTACATCCAATCCCCCCCCCCTCCACAATACCTACAATATATTGACTCTATTTTTCATAACTTAAAAACCCCCTTTATGAATGAATGTGATAAGATATTGGTCAATAAGTTGAAGCCCCTGTGCACTAAGGTAGAAACCATCTTTTTCAAGCATCCTTTAATCATGAAATATCAACTGTGCAATTCGATCAAGTACTATCTCTCATGAGACAATCCATATCAGACCATCCAAGGACTAAACATATGTTGTGTACCCTGAATCTCATGAAGCATCCCATGGATGGTGTAAACACTTTACGAGTAACCCCGAAAGTTAACAATCCTTGTTTATGAGGAAAGTGTTTACACTGACACCTATTGACTCCCTCTACAACTCCACCAAATATTTTACCTACAAAGTTTTACCTATTTTGATCCCTGAATCAACCACTACATCTATAAAGGACCTATAACCCAT
Source organism: Picea glauca (assembly GCA_000966675.3). Lineage (NCBI taxonomy): Eukaryota > Viridiplantae > Streptophyta > Pinopsida > Pinales > Pinaceae > Picea > Picea glauca. Next base: position 113,415 of record JZKD02S1688412.1, on the reverse strand, counting down.
GTTATTACAACATCTCACCTCCAATGAATGATGATCGCATGTGATTATGAATGAATTTCTCTATGGAATAAAAGAAGCATGGAATAATCCATTATGCTCCAAGTTAGCATCACGTGTCAATAACAACAGACTCTACATAATGAACTATCTAAGACATCATGTAGATAATATCACATCTCCATACAATATCAAGACAAGTGTATCACATATATCAAATTTTCAAAAATAAAGATCCATACAATTCAACTCCTCAATCATGGAATACAAATATCATGGTGTACACATCAATCCATTCAAGGTCATCATCATCCTATGAACATGGGATTCTATCTCATGAACCTAAAATTCTATAGCAATTGGACCAAGTTGAACTAGGTTTAATCACTCATTATAATATAATACTAAAGTAAGAGTATCATAATGGTAAAATCCCTTTGTCAGAGATAATCCATGATCTATGGAAAGAGTATCATTATGTGAAAATCCCTTTGTCTAAGAGATTCCATGAAAGTGGATCTATACTCTATAATACTCCCATTATATGTAACTCTAAAATCTATATTAACATCATCCTACATCAAGGCATCACACCTCTCCTCTAATGAAAAACTAGAAGGATAATGGATGAAGTCAATTTGATAATTATACCTCTCTTCCTCTGCACAACTGAAAGTCTCATAGATGGAAGAAACTAATGCACTATGGTTAACATATCTCCTAGGAGGTACATTCACCCTCACTAAATATCTAGGCACTCATGTATTCTCTTAATCCTCTAAATTTGGAATAACAACCTCCACATTCTCCTTGATCATTGAAGGTGAATCCCATGAATTGAAAGATCTCACATACACATCAACACAATATTTTATCAAAGCATGTACAATTGGTATTGAATATGTATTTATGACCTCTCTTCATGCACATTCCTCCTTAGATTGATCTAAAAATGATAAAGGATTGTATTCTTGAAAATATTTGCAAGTTTTAATTCAAGTGTTATTATGCAAATGGATCAATTTTGCAAACACAAATTTTATAGAAAATTACACATTCAAGATGCAATAATAACCAGCAAAATATAGTGAATAGTAAACACATAACACAACAAATGATAAAGGAGTTCACCCCTCTCTTGGGCTACATCTCCCGGTCCAGCTTCTAATGGATCTTTTATATTATTTTATCAAAGTGGTAAAATATGTGCTTTACAATGCTCAAAATTCCAAATAGATGGCTCCAATGGCTTCAGAACATCCAAAAACCCCTAGCTGGGCTTTTTTGGCACTTGATTTGGCCAAAAAATGAAGAAGATAGGCTTCCTAGAAGTTCCCCTTCAAACTTGTTGTCTCTAGATCACCAAATTGCACCTCTGTGTGTCCAACCTAGCACCCACGCTCATTTTCATGCGAAAAACCTAGCAACAGGCGCATAACCAAAAACTGTGCAAACTATAGGATGGTTAGGGATCCTAGCCCCTAATCGCCAAACCGTTGCGCATATGGCCATATGACCACGGGCGCACACAAAAGGGGCCAAATCCCAAGTCAAATGGTAGAGCGACAAGTGTCAGCACAGTTTTAAACCATTGGTAATTAAACTCCCGCGCAATGTATGGACCACCGGTCATCTGTATTGTGGCTCCGTTTGAATTACGTGCGTGGGTAGGTCATATGTTATATGTATATGAACGGGGGATGGAGCTTAGCCACAACCCTGTCCATGCCCAAACCACAACACATTACAATTCAAATAAATTTAAACCCATTTATATGTTAAGAACCATTGGTGGGCATGCCGGTTGGGCGACCCTTCCCAAAGATCTTCCCCTTGCGCAGAGGTCACGGGGTCGAGTCCTGTCGACTACACAAGTTTTAACCAATGCCCAGGTGACACGTGGCGGCCCTTGCTTGGGCCACATGTCACCAATCCATTCACCACCAAGATGCCACATGTCAGATGCTAATTCATCCACTTAACTGCCAGTTGTCCACCAATTCAGCCCTTCCATGTCAGCGTATGACACTGCCACATCATCGTATGGCCTTGCCACGTCAGCATCCTATTGGCAGCTTATTCGCATTTTTACCCTATCCTTATAAGCTGCCTACACCAGTGTTTTGCAACCCTTGATTCTCATCGTGATCTTTTGAATAAAACAACTTGACTATTTCGCGCATTTGCACACCTGCCTTTGTTCTTGTTTTCACGACTGCAAGCATGAAAACTCTGATTTCAAAGTCACATAAAAATCGTCACTGGATTATTATGGTCACTCTTGTTTATGTGTTCATTGCATTTCCAATTTAATTATGGTCGCACAGTTAACAAGACACCAAAACCTTTACTCATTTGACATTTTTTGTTGTTAATATGATTTCATTGTTTATAAGGTTGTGGTGATCTTCTAATCATTACAATCAAGTCTTTGATTTAATGATGGTTTGATGTACTTTGATCAATTTCCTTAGCGCATTGGTTTCATAACAATGCATCAATATGGTGATTAGACCCTTAATTCAATAGTTTCATACATTGTATAAGTTCTATGGTCAATTTCTTATTCGAAACATTGTTTTGATTTTGAAAAAACCATACAAACGATATGCTTGTGCAAACATTGGGGTCAACTTACCACAATTTTCGTTAATTGTTTGAATGGCATTTGATTTTAACACATTGCAATAGTAATTTGAATCACCATATGTGTCGTCAGTTGTACATTGGGAAATGACTGTTTTGCATGGGTTGATCTAACTCCACCACCCTCGCACACTCGGGCATTAATACCTCCCTCCTATCTCGGGTTACCTCTATTGGTTTTCGGGGAATTCTGTGAGCTATTCGATCCTATGTTTACCCTACCCAAACCCCTGTCCACTGTGTGTTCTCTCCTGGTTCCTGTAGGGCGAATTTAACCCCCATGGTGTTCAGAGTCAGTTTTGGTTTCATTATTGCCAGAGAAGACTGCTTAAGACTGCCCCCGTAATTGCCTCCCAGAGACACGTTCTTGCATGAGAGATTCTGGGAAAACGGTTTTAAATTAGATTAAACCGTTGAACACCCAGAACCGAAATTAGCCCCTTTACCTTCATCGCAAGCGGTTTCCTCCGAAATCGAGTTTTTACAGAGATCTAGCTCGTGTTTTAGGGATCAAGTTTCAGATCTTCTCCATGGCTGAAAGGAGCGTTTTGGGTCTGTGTGCATTTGCTGAAACGTCTATGAATTCTCCAGGCCTGTGCCTCAGAACCTCTCTCACCCGTCTAGCCTCTAACACTCTTAAAACCCTTGATCAATCCAAATATTTATCAAGCAGTCTTTGTTCTCTTTAAGATGTCGAAGCAGCAACGACTTTTGTCAATTCAAAATTATCATGATCGAAGCATTGTCTTACTGCCCAGGTATGTATTTCAAAATCGATTTTGAGTTGATTTGAATTAATATAACTGATTGGGTTTTCTTTCAATTACTTCTGTTCGTTTTAAAATGATTCTGTTGTTTTCAAATTACCAAAAATGATATCGTTATGAATCATGTATAGAAGATTTGTTTGCTAAGCTCGGACACAACTATAATTTGGTTAATGCGATTTTATTGTTCTCAGATTAGTATAAACAATTGATTTGATTTGATTCGGTTTGGTTTTTTTTTGAAACAACTCTGTATGTTTGAATCAAGGTAATCGATTGGGGTTTGCTTTTGATTAGTTCTGTTTGCTTTTAATAGACTAAAAACAATCATGTTGACTTCGATTTACCAAAAACGATTTTGTTTTGTTTTGAATGAATATTTTCGCTTTGATTGCATACGATCTGTACAGAGAATTTCTTTGCTAAAATAGGATATAGCTGTGTTTTGATTGATGTGATTGTGCATTAAGCATAACGATTGTTTCGTCCCCAAACTGACTTGATTCATTTCCTTTTGGCTTGATTTTGAGACGATTATGTATGCTTGGATTAGCATGGTCTTTCATGTATGCAATGCATCAATATCAGAGTTTGCTTTGATAAATACAATGTAATTTATTAAATCTCAAAAAAGACTCTGTTAGTTATGAATTTAAAAACAATTTTGTTAAGTGCTGAGTTGACATAAACTATTGCATGAAAAATATACTTGATTGGTTACAGCCTGTTTTGGTTAAAATAGATTCAAACATGATTTCGTTTGCTCTCAAATTAGCATAGAAGTTTTGATTTGAATGATTCATTTGGTTTCCAATTAGCAATTAAATATTTGTTTAATAGTTTTAATATAATTATGTTAAGTTTTAGATTGATTTAAAACAGTTATGTGCTCAAATTAGACCAGCTACAGAATCGCAAGATTCTGTAGCTAGTCTTAAAAATTAGATTTTTGTCAATTTTATCAATAAAATATCCTCTAAACTTGTCTATTTTTGTGTTCTTTCGGGTGCATACGAATTACAATGATCAATTGGGCATGCTGTGGCAGTTTAGGAGATACTTTTGTGATATAGTCTTTGGTTTGAGGTTGTTAGTTTGAGTCAGAAATAGGGACTTGGGAGATTATTCCCAGATTTTTTGTAAACTGTTTTGACAATTCCCACAAGGATGTTTTACCCTATGGGAGGTCTTTAAATACTTGTTATTTTTTGTAATGCCACCATCAGCATCACTGTGGAGAGAACCAAATTATGGATTTATGATTCAGACTGAGATGAAAGTTGATGTCTTGTAACAGCTTTCGCTTTCAATATATCAAACTTTTGTTTCAGGTTTTCTGCATATAAGTTTGCAATTAATTATCGACTACTTTATCTATCATAATTCATTGCATGTTGATGTGACTTGATTTATATGTTGTCCATATCTGATATATTTTATTTAAAAACACAGCAATCACTTTACTTCAATTTAATGAATATAGGTTTATCTTTTTCATTAATTGAATTGTCTTGCACAAATTGTTGCACACAGATTTATCTAATTGTGATGGTTTGTAAATCATAAAATTGTTGTTATTTTTATGTCTTGTTTGTCCTGTCGTTTATAATTGAAGAGAACAGTTGCTTCTTGTTTATGAGAAGTTCATGGATAATCTGGTGCGGGTTTCCTCCCACCAAACAGTTGAATCAACTACTGCATACAGGACAAACCTGAAGCGTTACTTCAGGTCAGTTTGTTATTTATTATTTCATAGTTAATTAATTAGTATAATATAAGTAATTTAGATAAATATATTAGTTTAGATTCATCGTTAGAGTTATTACTTTAGTTGCTTAGCTTAGATAGTTTTTATTCTATTTCTTTTTCATAAAATTATAAAAATCAAAAAACAATGGTTTCGTTGTCTTAGGACAGATTACAAATGATTTTTGCAGGTTTTAGTTTAAATCTGTAATTTGTAAATATTGTATATTTGTAATTAAAGATGATTATGTTGATAATTAAACATTTACTTTTATAGAATTATAGTTTTATGATTTAGGTAATAGATTGTATATTTGTAGTTTAGATTTGTTTATTAGTTTGTTTTAATTATTGTTCTCATTTAGATTAGTTCCTTAGCGTAGTTTTTTATTCATTTTCCTAGGACTTAGATCGACCAACGGAGCCGCTAAACCCGTTAGGGTGGGTTATCCCAAACGGCTTGGGTTATTTAGACAACCCCAGACCAGATCCACTCTTCTAGTTGACGGACGATCAATTTCGCCCGTCAACACATCCGTACGGACTGTACAATCAACAAATTGTTTTTTGCCTGTTTGACTATTCGAAAAGAACGTGATATCTCACTTGTCCGATGTCTGTTTGAACCCGAATGAGTTGCGTTGGGTTCATGATGACAAGGCCTACGCACCCATTCGATTTGAAGCGATTCCGAGCACTTTGAATTTTGAGCAAAATTTGATCCCCTGGATCACACCTCCCCATTGGAAAGCTTTTGGACCTCAAAAAGGATATTTTCAGTATATCTGAAGATGAGGGTATAGTTCCCTCACCTTTCCAACCTCAATCCACTTTGATTTTCTTGGATTTGTGCCTTTAAGACCAATTCGAAGTCATTCCACATTTCCTCGTTTTGAAGTTCTCATTCTCCTGTCAAGGATGGTGTCTTCATGCAGTTCTGTAAGATATTCTGGGGAGAAATCATATATAGAAGGAATCTGAACATGTTCTCCTTGATCATCAATCAAAGGAGGCTCATACAATTTCAAATTCTCAACATTAACAACTGCATACATTTTCATATAAGGGGGTAAATCCAAACGAAAGGCATTGTTACCAATCTTGTCAAGAATCTTGAAAGGACCATATCTAATTGGTTTCAGTTTTTTACCTTCTCCTTTAAGCCTCTCCTTACTAATGTAAATCCAAAATTCATCTCCAACTTGGAAACTGTGATCAACACGATGCTTGTCATGTCTTGTCTTGTACTTGGCTTGACTCTTCCAACTATTCTTGTACCATTTGATGTATCGACTGAATTTGTTCAATGAACTTTTCTGCCCTATCAATGTCATATTGACCATCAATAACAATATCCTTCCCAAATATAAAATCTAAAGGAGATTTGGGAAAATAGCCAAAACATGCTTCAAATGGCAATGTTTGAGTTGAAGAGTGCTTAGCCTGGTTGTAAGCATGCTGAATGTAGTGTAAATGCTCATCCCAAAGTTTAGGATGCTTGTTGCAATAACCACGAAGAAGATGCACCACTGTTATATTAACCACTTATGTTTGACCATCGGTTTGTGGATGAAAAGATGTGCTCTTTTTCAGTTTGGTGTCCATGAGTGCCCATAAAATCGACCAAAAACTCCCAATAAATCGAGAATCTCGATCAGAAATAATGGATTTAGGCAATCCAAAATGAACCCAAACATGGTCAAAGAACATTTGTGTCGTTTTCTCAGCTGTAACCTGCTTCTTACAAGGCATCAAAATACACATTTTGCTAAATCGATCAACCACAACATAAAGATAATCATGATTTATTTTAGAC
>JZKD02S1688412.1:81390-104201 GCA_000966675.3 Picea glauca | reverse complement strand
AGGAATATGTTCATGTCTCTCTTCATGAGCCATACTTGGTGAATGCCTCCTTGAAGCTTGAGGTGATGATATAATTTTTCTTCTTGAAGGATGAGAACTTGGCTCTATAAGTTGAACTTCTCCTCTTGTGAGTTTCAACCTTATGAGCATCAGAAAATAAAACACTCGCAAATAATCAAGCCTTCAAAAACCTATGCTCTGATACCAACTTGATCTGAAAATGATAAAGGCTTGTATTCTTGAAAATATTTGCAAGTTTTAATTCAAGTGTTATTATGCAAATGGATCAATTTTGCAAACACAAATTTTATAGAAAATTACACATTCAAGATGAAATAATAACCAGCAAAATACAGTAAACAGTAAACACATAACACAACAAATGATAAAGGAGTTCACCCCTCTCTTAGGCTACATCTCCTGGTCCATCTTCCAATGGATCTTTTATATTATTTGCTCAAAGTGATAAAATATGTGCTTTAAAATGCTCAAAATTCCAAATAGATGGCTCCAATGGCTTCAGAACGTCCAAAAACCCCTAGCTGGGCTTTTTCGGCACCTGATTTGGCCAAAAATTGAATAATATAGGCTTCCTAGAAGTTCCCCTTCAAACTTGTTGTCTCTGGATCGCCAAATTGCACCTCTGTGTGTCCAACCTAGCACCCAGGCTCATTTCCGTGATAAAACCTAGCACTGGGTGCATAACCGAAAACCATGCAAACTGTAGGACAGTTAGGGAGCCTAGCCCCTAACAGCCAAACCGTTGGGCATATGGCCATATGACCAAGTGCGCACACAAAAGGGGCCAAGTCCCAAGTCAAATGGTAGAGAGACAAGGGTCGAGGCAGTTTTAAACCGTTGGTAATTAAACTCCCGTGCAATGTATGGACCACCGGTCATATGTATTGTGGCTCCATTTGAATTACGCGCAAGGGTAGGTCATATGTTATATGTATATGAACGGGGGCTGGGGATTAGCCCCAACCCTGTCCGCACCCAAACCACAACACATTACAATTCAAATAAATTTAAACCCATTTATATGTTAAGAACCATTGTTGGGCGCGTAGGTTGGGTGGCCCTTCCCAAAGCTCTTCCCCTTCCCTGGAGGTCGTGGGGTCGATTCCTATCGACTACACAAGTTTTAACCAAATTCCAGGTGACACGTGGCGGCCCTTGCTTGGGCCACGTGTCACCAATCCATTCGCCAACAAGATGCCACATGTCAGATGCTAATTCATCCACTTAACTGCTAGTTATCTGTCAACTCAGCCCTGCCACATCAGTGTACAACACTGCCACATCATCGTACGACCATGCCACGTTAGCATCTGTACGGACTGTACAGTCAACAATTGTTTTTTCCCTGTATGACAATTCGAACAGAACGTTATATCTCACTCATAAGATGTCCATTTGAACCTGAACGAGTTGCGTTGGGTTCGTGACGATGAGGCCTACACACCCGTTCGATTTGAAGTGATTACAAGCACTTTGAATTTTGAGCAAAATTTGATCCCCTGGATCATAGATATAGAAGGATCTTCTAATGTCCCACTAGAATTAACAAGTTCCACTAGATCAACAAGTAACCTATAAAGGCCACCCTCTCTCACCCCTCTAGACAAATTCCTTTGACCAGATAGAATACAATCAATAATGGTGCATTATTGTCCCTCAAAGGAAACTCTCCAATGTATATCTATCATAAAAGGAACTAAAATAATGTTGTTCCTCAAACCATGAACACAAAAATGTGATCCATTTCAATAACCTCACATAAAGGCATCTGCAATGAAATGCAACCAACTCCTCTCACAAGGTAATAAGCATCATTGTCAAAATCAATAGTCATACCTCCCTCTTTCTCCTAAATATTATTGAATAGATACATGTCATGTGTCATGTGTCTCAATGATATATTGTCCACATACCAACCAATACTAGACACCGTGTTATAATATAAACTAGAAGTCACTAAAATGGAAACCTCAAACTGAGAGTTCATCTCTACATCTACAATATTCCCAGCTAAAACCTCTCTCTCACAATTTCCCCTCTTCTTCAATGGAAACTGACCTACATAATGTCCCATCTTGTTACATTGGAATCACATCACCTTAATCAAGTGTTTCTTTATAATATAAACTAGAAGTCACTAAAAAGGAAACCTCAAACTGAGAGTTCATCTCTACATCTACAATATTCCCAGCTAAAACCTCTCTCTCACACTTTCCCCTCTTCTTCAATGGAAACTGACCTACATAATGTCCCACCTTGTCACATTGGAATCACATCACCTTAATCAAGTGTTTATTTCATATATATGTCCCATCCTTCTTCTTGAATCCTTGATTTGTATTCTTATTTGTCTTATTAATGAGACCAAAAACATATAATTCCCCTTGTTGTTATGAACAAGATGACAATTTGATTTCCTCATGTATAATATCAACCCAAACCTTGGGAAACTTTCGTATATTTTCTCAAGCACAAGAACCCTAAACAAAAGGTGTCTGGGAAGGAGAAATCCCTTTTATGGAAATGAACACTAACTCTTGATCCTCCAACTTATTTCTAATGGTTGTCAATTGATCTTGGTCAAGTATCCCACCATAATAAATGTCTTTATTAGGTGAACAACTGAGAGATGATTTTTTTAAATAATCTATTGAGAAGCATAATATTTTTGAAATAACTCAACCAAAGAATCAAATATATTCATACCTTTTCTCTTATCATTAATGTGTGAGATGAATTGATCATTCACATAATCATGAATGATTCTCTTCACTTTTTCTTCCTTCTTTCAATGAGAATCCAAAGGTGTTCGATCGATATGTTATGGAATCTTGTTCTCAACATGATCCTAAAGATCATACCTCCTGCATAGAAATATAAAACTTAAGCTTCCATAAAAAAAAATTAAAATCTCCATCCAACCCATCACACTCTCTAAGACCAAGAGTCACCTTAGATATCATGAACAAGTCTCAAGTGCACAAAATCAATAGTATATGAAGTAGATAAAACCCTTTCTAGGGTACATATGCTTCTCACAAGCATCCTAGGGTTTCTCAACCAATGACCTCAACTAGGTCAAGTGCTTGTACCATGTAAATTGATCTATAATGGATCATTATATAGTTTTTCATCTATTTTGGTACTTTTGGGGTGGAAATTAGAGGAATTGGCTTGCAGGGCCCATTTTAGTGGCAGGTTCCAATTGGATTTGGTGTTTGAAACCTTCCAAATCCAGTTTGAGGCATCAAATGGAAATTTTTGGGGTAAAAATTTCCAATCATATCTCACATCCTATCAACACTATTCTACACACCAATAGCTTTCCAACAGTTTGAAAATCACCTCAATCAGAGCTTGTATGTGTAAGTTATTCCTCCCAAAAGTTGTCCTACCTTCTTTTAACCCTAGGAAATTATCAAGCTATATTAAATATTGGGCTACTAGGAAGAGAGGGGGTTCCATTCTTTTATTAATGTACATGTTCCATAGTTAGCAAGAGCATATAGGAGTTGGATTTGAAATCATAAAAAGGGAGTTAGAATATTCTATAACAACCACTTAGGCCATAGTCTCAAAAGAAACTCCATAGCAAGTGCCCCTTTCTTTGTACTAACATTTCATAACTGAAGAAAAGATAATAGAGCATAAACCTCACCTTCTTGTTGGGTTTTCTCTCATAGAAGGTTTTCTAGGTCACGTATTTTCTTTATTTGTGTGAATGGTGCATTCATTTGCTTGTTCTTGCATTTTCAAATTTCAATTATTTCATAAATTTGATCATTAAGTTAATAATAATAAATTTGGGATCTAAAGAAATAAATTTCATAATAAACAATTTTAGAATATTGAAAGATTTGTTGTCACAAACTATTCCAATGTTATATCCATGGTAGTTTACAAATCATAAAATCCAACAAAAATACAAAATCCCTCTTACTTAAGAGTGATATCAACCATAACAATCTCTAACACCATGTGGAAATTTCTCATACTTCAAAATTCAATGCAAAATAGAAATTTCACTTTCAACATAGAAGGTTCTTAAATCTTATCCTTCTAAATTTTCAGCCTTAGGGATGTTATAAAACAAGGTACAAAACAACAATGGAAATATAACAATGTTTCACTTCCAAAAAACCCAATCTTCTCGACAATTCAAGTAGAAAATACACTAATCTAAAGGGACAAGTTCCATCCCTTTTAGGAAACATATTAGTCAATAACAAAATATGAAAATACTCTTTTACATATATGATAAAAAAGTACAACAATAGTATGATAGCAGTAAAATCAACCCCTTATATCATTCACTTAGATGTGAAATCACTACCTAGGAGTTAGTTAATTGTTGTATGTGACCATCCTCTTTGAATAAGAACCATTGGATAGTAGTGGATAGTTATTTAATGTAAAATGATCAAATTTATAAGGCCCACTAGGTAGTTGGTACCCATTAGTGAAGAGACCACAAGTAGTTAATGTTTTTCCTATGGAAAATATATTTAAAGAAATAAGAGACTATGGAATGTTTGTCTTTTGTTGTTTATTTGGAGCTCTACTTAGTGAAAGGTCATCCCATATTAAGAGACATGTGAACATTGTATTCTTCTTCGAATTATCAATATACAAGGGTATCTTTACATGTTTCATATCATTGTGTCTTGTTTCTAGTTAATATATAATTATATTCTCTATATACCTTAATGTGATCAATTTTTCAAGGGTTTAGTAACACTACAAGTGGTATCAAAGCACCCCAAACCTTGAAATTCATTGGTTCTACATCAAGCACCACAAAGCAATAGTGTTGATTGACAATGGAAGCACTCATAACTTTATCTATAGTAGAGTGGCACAAGATAACCATTGTTATGTACATCCCAAATATAATTTTAAAATTATGATTGATAATGGTGGTATGATAAAATGTGGGGGACATTATGAAAATGTGAAACTACAAATTGGTGAGTATTATCTCAAAACTCACATGTTTGATATTGAAATGGTTGGTTTTTATATAGTTCTTTGGGTATAGTGGTTATGCACTTTGGGACTAGTCACTATGGATTTCAAATTATTATACATGAGATTCATGCAAGAAGGCAAAAAACATACCCTCAAGGGGATTACATTTGGTTCACCTAAAATTATCACCTCTCATCGTATAGAGAAGTTGTTGAAAAAAGGCCACTCGGGTGTTATTACATAGTTTAATTCCATACATGTACTTAATAACACACCACAAGATATTCACTCTTATTTCCCGCTAGTTGTCTCTAAGAATCAATAGGTATTTGAAATGCTACAAGGTTTACCACCTTCATGTGGTGAACATGACCATGGTATTCCCCTCACTCAATCTAGTCAACCACATAATGTGCATCCTTATGAGCTCCCTTTTGCATGAAAAACTTAAATTGAAAAGATAATTTAGGAATTGTTGGAGACTAGAGTAAAACATCATAGTACTATCCCATACTCATCATTATTGGTCATGGTATTAAATAAGGAAGTTACCTAGAACATGTGTCATGATTTCCAGGTTCTCAATAAGTTGACCATGAAGGAAAATTTTCCTATCCAAGTTATTGGTGACCTCTTGGATGAACTTTGATGCAAGAGCATCGTAAGCGAGTCATCAAAGCAAACACGAATGCGAAGGACAACTGGAAATGCACCAGCGCACATTTTGAGAACATTTTGAATTTCAAAAGATAAAGCATTAATGAAATATCTAGGAGGATGTATTTGCATTTATGTTTTGGAGATTGTAAACAGATCTTGAGTGTTTCTCTCATCTATCGGATATGGGGGAATTTAATTATAATGAATGTAAAGTAGATAGCTTTTAATTCTAATTAGATAGCAAGAGTTGTAGGAGGGAAAACTCTAGAAAGTTCCCTTGTAAGCATTGTATTGTGAATCAATTATTCTCATTGTATTTTTTGTAAGTTGTAGAGAAAGAAAATGGGAGAATAGAAGGACAAAGAATGTAGAAGGTTGTATAAGCGTATATTTGTTGCTATTGAGCCATGTGCATAAGCACTGCATTAATATAAGAATGATTTGATCCTAATTTCATGGTGTGTCATGGTTGTTGTACTTATATTTTGAATGGTATGTTACAATTTTCTTTTATTCTTCGTTATGTATTTATTTCAATGTTATGTGTGTTTGTATGCTCATGATTTCATGTTGAAAGTATGAAGTCTATGTTAGGAGAAGTATAAGTTTCAATTGTTTCTCTTCCTGAGAAAATCCTTCAAGGAGTGCAGTGATAGTCCGCAAGGAGTGTGTTGACGAGTTCTGAGTTTATCTCAGAAAAGATCAGGAGAGTTACCTTTGTTCTTATACCAGCAGAAGTGTAGCTATAGCACCAAGCCGTGCAAGGTGTGCATAGGCTGGTGGATGTCTTAGACTTTACCAACCAAGGAGGAAGGTCGAAGAACTATTGTTGCATTGAAGTGAAAAGAGTTGGAGGTGGTGAATAACCAGAGTTATTTTGAATGCCGCAAGGAGTGCGTAAAAGAGTCATTTTTAATCTTTGAATCCATAGCAATTGTCAAGCCGAGGAAGGATAGGGGATTGAGATAATTCAAATAATTTAAGTCGGAAGAAGAAGACGCCAAGGTAATTGGGCAGAAGTCTTTGAGAATTCTGAACGAATGGTTGAAATTCTCAGAGGGAGAATCACCGAAGTTCTATGGGTCGTTGGATCTTGCAAACCAGTGAGAAGATTAAGGTTGAGTGTCTTTCAACACTCATAAGCTCAGGAGGAGTAGTGGTTGATGGATCAGATCAACAAGAACCGTTGATCTCGTGCTTGAATTTTGTCGTTTCAGAGTTCGGGGCATGGAAGGAGTTGTGAATTGGAATCGAGAGTTGTGAACTCCCAATAGAATCAAGATCATCCAATCACGGGGGGTCCCAGAACCATTGATTCGTGGCAAGGAGTTATCATGATTTTTAGCTGCCGACGAAAGGAGCTGCTGCACTTTAATTCAGCGATACGCAAAATTTCAAGGTGTCAAAACATTAGGCCCAGGTCGCAATTGAAGGTCACGCCAAGTAAATTCAAGGGAGGAGTCAAAGGACCTGTTAGCCTTTCGAGGTTTTGGGGATTGAAGAAGTTAGGGCGACTCATACTAGGGGTTGCAGAGTCATGAAACCCGATATACCCTTTCGGGTAAAAGTGTGGTCATGTCAGTTGGTCACATGGATGAGAGTTGGCGCTTAGTGTTTATTCGCACAAGCGTAGCTCCTAATAAGGACCTGTGGATAAAAACTTGTGTGTTGAAGATTCATGTGGGGAATCAAAGAGTCAATCAGACTCAAAGGGGAGATTAAGAACGATCCTTAGACTAGGAGGTCGTGCAGAACCTGCTGAGGTAGGGGTGTTGTGTCATGTGGTATCAGAGCCTACAATATTTTTTTTCTATAAGCAAGGGAGATAGAAGCCAAGTTTTGATTTAAATTCTACATGGAACATATTGAAACAATGTCGCCCAAAAGATGTCAAGATAGACCAATTCCTGATCCAGCTGTGGAAAGGGCAATGAGAGAACATTTTTCTCGATTAGATGCTATGGAGACAGCATAGAGACAGATAGTTTATGTTGGATATGTCAGTGAGGCCGAAAGAGAAAATGAGGTGGGAGTTGAAGAAAAAGTTGCAGTCGAAGATGTTGTAGAAGAACGTCTATTCAAATTTGTTGCAAGAATAGGTGCCAAATAAAAGATGGATATTGTGATGTACGAAGGCAAATTAGACGTTGAAGATTTTGTAGATTGGCTTAGAGCTCTGGAAAAATACTTCGAATATGAGGATGTCGAGGAAAATAAGAAAGTCAAACATGCCACCACTAGACTTAAAGGGCATGCATCACTATGGTGGGACGAACTACAAGATTACAGGCATTGCAAAGGCAAGCAAATAATTAAAATCTAGGATAGAGTGGTTGGAAAGATGAAATCCAATTTTATACCCAGAGACTACCAAATTAATCTATTTCAAAGAATGCATAATTTGATACAGAAGGGGATGACAGTGAAAGAATACACTGAAGAATTTTATCGAATTAACATCAGAGTTGGTCATTGTGAGAGTGATGATGAAAAGGTCGCCAGATACATGAATGGTATGAGATATGACATTCAGGATGAAATAAGCATGGTAACAATCATGAATGTGGAAGATGCTTATTAGATTGCTCTAAAGGATGAAGAGAAATTGGCCCAAAAGCAAGGTCAACGAGGCAGAGGTAGAAGTCAGAGTAGAGGTAAAGCAAATTCCCAAGATAGAGTGCATAAACCCAAGAATGAGGAGAAGAAACCTCATACTCACCCTAAGAGAGGAGGAAGTTCACAGGGAAGACAATATGCCAATGGAAACACTTTTCCTCGAGCCAGAGGAAGAGGAAGAGGCAATGGTGGTGAGATAAAATGTTTCGTCTGTGGAAAGATTGGGAATAAGTCTTATGAATGTCCTGACATAAAAAGAGATGGAGGAGGTGAAGCTCACATTTCAAAAGCGCAAAGGTGAAATGTTGAAACAGAAGATGCAAAAGGCGAAAGATCCTTAATTATGAGGAAAAATATCTTGAAGCCAGAGAAGGAGATAGAGAATCCAGTCCAAAGAAATAGTTTGTTTAGAACTGCTTGCAAGACCAAGGATAGGGTATGCAAGGTAATAGTGGACAGTGGAAGTATAGACAATCTAGTATCCAAAAAAATGATGGAGAAGATGGAATTGGAGACAGTTTCACATCCAAGCCCATACAAGGTTTCGTGGTTGCAAAAGGGACATCAGGTAACAGTCACTAAACAATGTTTAGTTGAATTTATTATAGGGGGTTACATAGATGAAATCTTATGTGATGTTATTCCCATGGATGTCTATCATATTTTGTTGGGTAGACCATGGAAATATTAGATAAATGTTGTTCATGATGGGATAAGCAACACATACACCTTAGAGAAGAATGGTAGGATGCATATGTTGTTGCCAATTGAAGACAAGACGGTGAAAGAAGAAACGAGCAATACTATAATTCTCATGAGTGGGAAGGAAATTCTTGATGAAGTCAAGAAAGAGGAAGATATGCAGTTTGTTGTGGTAAGGAAACCTAGAGTCATCTTAACCAGTACTTTGATAGACGATCCACTGAAGGAAATCCAGGAACTGCTGGAGAATTTTGTTGATATCATGGAGAACGATTTACCTTGTTCATTTCCACCCATCAGGAGTATAAGCCATCACATTGACATTATACCAGGAGAAAGTTTACCAAACAAAGAAGCGTACATATTGACGCTGCAAGAGAATGAAGAGGTTAAGAAGCAAGTCAAGGATTTGATGGACAAAGGATTGGTTCGAGAAATATTGAGTCCATGCGTTGTACCAACAATGTTAAGTCAAAAAAAGGATGGTGGATGGAGAATGTGTACCGACTCAAGGGATATAAACAAAATCACCATTGGGTATAGATTTCCTTTACCCATGATGGATGACTTGATGGATTGCTTGAGTGGATAAAATTTTTTTCTCAAAAATTGATTTGAAAAGCAGATATCATCATATTCGAATGAGAGAAGGTGATGAATGGAAGACAACATTCAAAATGAATGAAGGGTTGTATGAATGAATTGTCATGTTGTTTTGTTTGACGAATGTGCCAAGTGATTTCATGAGGTTGATGAATGAAGTCTTGAAATATTTCATTGGAAAGTTTGTGATTGTGTATCTTGATGATATACTGATCTTTAGTAAAACTGAGGAAAAACATTTGAGACACCTAACTCTAGTGATGAGGAGGTTGGAGCAAGAGAAGTTGTTGATAAATTTGAAGAAGTCATCTTTCATGGGAAAGAACTCATTTATTTGGGGTTTGTTATCTCTTCGAACGAGTTGAAGATGGATCCTGAGAAGGTAAAAGCAATTAGGGATTGGTCATCGCCAAAGAACATCTTTGAAGTCAGAAGATTTCATGGATTGGCTAGTTTTTACAGGAAATTCATCAGAAATTTTAGTGGAATTTCTGCACCAATGATGGACACAATCAAGAAAATACATAAATCTTTTCATTGGACAGAGGAAGCAGAGAGAATTTTTAAGTCGTTGAAGGAGAAAATAACTGGAAAACCAGTTTTGGATCTACCAGATTTCAATAAGAAATTCCAAGTCAGATGTGACGCAAGAGGATTTGCGATTGGAGAAGTTTTGAGTTAAGACAATAGACCGATTGCATGCTTCAGTGAGAAGCTGAACGATGCAAGGAAAAACTATTCCACATATGATAAAAAAAATTATGCAATCATACATGCGTTGAATAAATGGAGGCATTACTTGGTTCTGAAAGAGTTTGCCTCGTATAGTGACAACCATGCTTTACAATTCATAACTCGATGGGAGAAACTGAACCAGAAACATGCAAAATGGGTTGAATTTATGCAGAACTTTATTTTTTTTATAAAGCACATTTTTGGAACTACTAACAAGGTTGTTGATGCATTGAGTAGGAAATGTTTGATTCTACGGGAGTTTCGTGTGAAGACCTTAGGTTTTGATAGCATTAAGGATATGTACAGAGATGATCCAGATTTCAAAGACGCTTATGAAACATGCAAGGATCCTATTTTAAGAGACAGAAGCCAATGGATTGAATATATGGTTCAAGATGGACTGTTATTCAAAGGAAATCAGTTCTGTATTCCGAAGATTTCTATGAGAGAGAATATTCTGAAGGAAAAACATAGTGGGGGATTGGATGGACATTTTGGCCATGAAAAAACATTTGCACAGCTGAACAATTTATACTATTGGCCAAGGATGAGGACAGATGTCAAGATATTTGTCAAAAAATGTAGAATTTGTCAGCACACAAAGAGGAGAAGACATAATACAGGATTGTATCAACCATGTCCAGTACCAGAGAGGTCATGGGATGTGGTAAGCATGGATTTTTTGTTAGGAATGTTGAGGACACAGAGGATTTGTGATTCCATATTCGTGGTAGTCGAAAGGTTCTCTAAAATGGTACATTTTATTCCATGTCAAAAAACCAGTGATGGAACTCACATTGCTAACCTGTTTTTCAAATAAGTTGTTAGACTTCACGGCTTACCCAGGAGTATTGTTTCGCACAGGGATACCAAATTTATTGGTCATTTCTGGAGGACACTATGGAATAATTTGGGGATACATTTATCTTTTATCTCAGCATATCACCCTCAGACGGATGGACAAACTAAGGTAGTAAATGAAAGTTTAGGAGATTTATTGAGGAGTTTGGTCTTTGAACATCACAGTCAGTGGGATCAGATTCTGCCACAAGCGGAATTTTGATATAACGATTCACCTAATAGGATCACAGGACAGATCCCCTTCCAGATAATGTATGGAATGCAGTCAAGAGGAGTGTCTGAGTTGAGGGACTTAGAACAAAGTGAATTCAGAAGTGTTGGAGCAGAAGACTTTGTAGCAGAGATGCAAGAGCTCCACAACAAAATCAGAGAGTGGTTAAAGGATTCCAACCAGGAATACAAGCACAAGACAGATCAACACAGAACATAACTTCAGTTCAAAGTGGGAGATTTAGTTCTAGTGCATCTGAGAAAAGAAAGTTTCCCAAGGGGAACGTATAATAAGCTGAAGGTGAAGAAGATAGGGCCGTGTAAGTTTTGAGGAAATTTGAGGCCAATTCTTATGAAATAGAATTGCTAGATGGGGTAGGAATATCACCCATATTCAACATAGAAGATTTGTATCCTTACAGACCAGATGAAGTGGGAGAAGAGAGCCATAAAGAAATTCAATGGGTTAAACAACTACCTGTAGCTGGAAATCCACAGATGGAAAAGATAATTGACCATAGAGTTGGGAAGAAGACCTGGAGAAATACATATCTTGAGTATTTGATCAAGTGGAAAGGACATCTGATTGAGGATGCCAATTGGGAAAGTGAAGTGGATATCCAGAAACATGGACAGATGGTGCAAGAGCTCATGAACACGAGTCCATGAATTTTTCAGCCCAGGGAGTATGATGTAGGAGCATCGTAAGTGAGCCAACAAGGCAAACACGAATGTGAAGGACAAATGGAAATGCACCGGCACACATTTTGAGAACATTTTGAATTTCAAAAGATAAATCATTAATGAAATATCTAGGAGGATGTATTTGCATTTATGTTTTGGAGACTATAAACAGATCTTGAGCATTTCTCGCATCTATCGGATATGGATCCATTTAATTATAATGAATGTAAAGTACATATATTTTAATTCTGATTAGATAGCTAGAGTTGTAGGAGGGAAAACTCTAGAAAGCTCCCTTGTAGGCATTGTATTGTGAATCGGTTATTCTCATTGTATTTTTTGTAAGCTGTAGAGCAAGAGAATGGGAGAATAGAAGGACAAAGATTGTAGAAGGTTGTATAAGCATATAGTTATTTCTATTGATCCATGTACAGAAGCACTGCATTAATATAAGAATGCTATGATCCTAATTTGATGGTGTGTCATGATCGTTGTACTTATCTTTTGAATGGTATGTTACAGTTTGCTTTTATTCTCTGTTTTGAATTTGTTTAAATGCTATGTGTGTATGTATGCTCATGATTTCATCATGAAGGTATGAAGTCTGTGTGAGGAGAAGTATAAGCTTCAATTGTTTCTCTTTCTGAGAAAATCCTACAAGGAGTGTAGTGATAGTCCGCAAGGAGTGCGTTGACGAGTTCTGAGTTTATCTCAAAAAAGATCAGGAGAGTTACCTTTGTTCTTATACCAGAAGAAGTGCAGGTATAGCACCGAATCATGAAAGGTGTGTGTAGGCTGGAAGAATTCTTAGACTTTACCAACTAGGGAGGAAGGTCGAAGAACTGTTGTTGCAGGGAAGTGCACAGAGTTGGAGGTGGTGAATAACTAGAGTTATTACGAATGTCACAAGGAGTGTGTGCAAGATTCCTTTTGAAGATTTGAATATGTGGCAAGGTTCAAGCCTAGGAAGGATAGGGGATTGAGAGAATTCAAAGAAGTTAATTCAGAAGAAGAAGATGCCAAGGTAATTGGGCAAAAGTCTTTGAGAAGTCTGAACGAATGGTCGAAATTCTGAGAGGGAGAATCACCAAAGTTCCGTGGGTCGTTGGATCTTGCAGACCAACGAGAAGATTAAGGTTGAGTGTCTTTCAACACTCGTAATCTCATAAGGAGGAGTAGCCGTTGGATTGGATAAACAAGAACCATTGATCTCGTGCTTGAATTTCGTCGTTTCAGAGTTTGGGGCATGGAAGGAGTTATGACTTGGAGTCGAGAGTTGCAAACTCCCGATTCTCAAACTCCTGATAGAATCAAGGTCGTCAGATCACTGGGGGGGTCCAAAACCGTTGATTCACGAAGAGGCATTATCACGATTTTTAGCTGTCGACAAAAGGAGTTACTGCACTTTAATTCGGCGATACGCGAAATTCTGAGGTGTCAAAACATTAGGCCCAAGTCGCAGTTGAAGGTCACGTCAAGTAAAGCCAAGGGAGGAGTCAAAGGACCCATTAACATTTTAGGGTTTTGGGGATTGAAGGCGTCAAGGGGACTCATACTAGGGGTCACGGAGTCACGAAACCCGATATACCCTTTCGAGTGAAAAGTGTGGTCACATCAGTTGGTCATGTGGATGAGAGTTGGCGCTTAGTGCTTATTCGCACATGCGTAGCTCCTAAGAAGGACCTGTGGATAAAAAACTTGTGTGTTGAAGATTCATGTGGGGAATCAAAGAGTCAATCATACTCAAAGGGGAGATTAAGAAAAATCCTTAGACTAAGAGGTTGTGCAGAACCTGCTGAGGTAGGGGTGTTCCGTCAAACTTCATGGAGATTTTTTTTTTACTAAACTTAAACTTCATTTCAGCTACCACTAGATCAATATGAAAGAGGTAGACATCCCTAAGACTGATTTCTATATACATGAACATCATTGTGAGTTTTTAATGATTCCATTTTTCCTTTTCAATGCTCAATCAACTTTCTAGAGCCTCATGAACAAGATATTTCATCAATTCCTACATAATTGTTTTCTAGTATTCTTTGATGATATTTTTAATCTATAATAAAACATGGAAATACCAGAAAGAGCATGTTTATAGAGCACTGCAACTCCTATAGTATCACCAACTATTTGTAAACTTATCCAAATGTGTTATTGGGGATTTAGATGTTAAATGCTTGGGTCACATTGTAAGCCAGGAGGGAGTACAAGTTGATCCTGAGAAAGTTTTAGATAACATTGGTCCCATCTCAAAACCATGAATAAATTGTGTGTATTCTTAGGACTTATAGACTACTACAAGAAGTTTGTGAAAATGTATGGAAAACAATTTCTCCCTTAACCTTGACACTTAAAAAAATTCCTTTGTTTGGAATGAAGCTACTAAATGAGTTGTTACCACCAAAAAATCATTCACAGCAATACAGGTGATGGCCGAAGAAATTACCAGTGGAACACACCAAACAACATACCTCCAACATTAATAGGCTTCATTTAGAAAAATCACAAAACCATACAAAATGGCTCCCTGAATTTCAACGCAATCTTCCAAAGGCATTTTTGCACCAAACAACACAAGATAACATTATCAAATTCATGCTAATAGCATGGACAACGTGACTATCGTTAAAAAAACCCATGATGATAAGTAAATAACGCATTTATGATTATGGTTGAGCATCACCAACTTCCATCTTAGGTGTACCATGGGAAGTTGTAACATCCCCAATATAATACCTAGTTTAATTAATGCTTAATGTAGATATAATGTGTTGCTACAAGGAAAGTGATGTATATGAAAAATGTATTTCTAAGTTTTAATAAATAAAGTGTGATTCCATTTTCTAAGGGGACATGCACAGATATGGGGACTGAATTAATCCCTAATAGAGGGGAGGATATAAGAGAAGGGGCCCAAGGGGGAATTACCCATGTATATTAACTCAAACCATTTTCCTTAAATTTCTATTGGTATATGAACCTTCTAATTTCTAATTGAGTGTTCCCAAATCCAATCATTGAATGCATGTAAGAGGGTGGGTGTGAGAATTCACATCCCATAGTTATTGGGAGCATGGGGGATGAGTACAATCATATTGGGAAAGTGTGTGAGTCAAGAAAGTAAGCCAAAGGAGAGAAATTCATATGGGGGACTACAACAGTTTTACCCATTCAGTTTTTGTGCATGAGAAACAAGTAGAGAGAAATAAAGAGAGCTTCCAGATGGAACATCTATGGAGGGATAATTTTGGAGTGTGCTAGAGTGCATTTGGAGCGTATTTGGTGTTAAATACTGATGATCTAGGTTTTTAGGCCCGAAGACTTAATTTATGAGCGAGTTTCATTGTAACAACAAGTGTTTAGTGTTGTTTGCTAGTAGTTTTCCTGGAAACAAGATCCCTTGAGTTCCCAACTGAGAGATTCATGGTTACTTGTGTTAGAGAGACCCTGATAAAAAAAATGGATGCCCAAGGGACTAAGATCAGTGAAGGGGTACATTCCTTGGGTTCGGTAGGTCAAGAGGAAGAGATATAGTGGAAAATCGAGATAGTTGTAGGAGAATAAAAATGGGTTGTGAGTTTTATGAGTTGTGAGTGGACAATGAGAGACCACCCTATTTTATGGGTTACTATCCTCAACTCAGGAGTGATTTTGTGGAATGTCCATCCCAAACATATGGTTGCACAATGAAATTAAAATATAAGTGTTTTATCTTGTTGTTGTGTCATTTTGTGAGTTACATTATTGTGCATGAACTTTGTGTATGAGACCGATTTATATGATTCTATAATGATGTTTATTAGTTTCATATCATGTCTATTTTATTATGTTGAATATGCATTTAAATACTGGTAACAATCAATAGCTAAATTTGGTTCTAGTTCGTAGTTGTAAGGTACAAGAAATTAATTTAGTTAACATAAATCCTCATTTTTATGAGTATTATGCAACGTAATGTTCCTAACTTGGGTTGGGGGATGTTACATTATGCTATCAGAACATCTTGTTCAAATATTGAACCCATATCGGCCAAGAACCAGAGAGAATTGGTGTAGATGATGTGGCATGACCTGTAGATGATGACATGGCATGACCTATCATCATGAGGCATCAATTGGGCTGACATGGATGCTAACATGGCATGACACATCACCCTCCTCTTTCCTTCATCAACCATCGACAATATCTCTTGGAATAATTTAAACGTTGCATTGATTATGCCGACACATGATCATCAGTCATCGAAAATCAGAGAATTCTCTTGGGCACATGAAACTTTCACCCAAAATCTGTTGATACCCAATCACCGACCATCGATGATCAAAGATTTCCTTTGGGCACATGAAAATTTCTCCTAAAATATGTTGATCCTTGATCATCAACCAATATAGATTTCCTTTAGGTGTGTGACACTTTCGCCTAATATCTACCAATCCCTAATCATCAACCATCGATCATTGAAGATTTCCTTTGGTTGAACCAACTCTTCACCAAACTTGTTGATCCGTCAATCGACCATAAACTAATTTTATTGGAGAATTTATACACTTAGAAAAATTCGACCAAAAACCAAGGTAAATATGGGTCTTTGATCTCTCACTCAAGATGATCTTGACCATTGATTCTGCTCCGACTTCCAAATAAATAAAAATCAATATGAACCGTCAATCTGCTCTATTTTCCCAATTGTCAAAATGAATATCAATCTTTAATTTTCTCAACCTTAAAAATGATCGAACCTTTTAAAATTTTAAATTTATCACAACAAATCTTGGTCGTTGATCCCGTGATCAAAGCGATCTGAACCATTGATTTTTTGAACTCTTCCCAATGCTACAAAAACCATTAAAATGCGAATTTTTTTACCTTTGAGATCGAATTTAGCTTTGCAACCTGCAAATTCATACCCCATATCATCTCTTCGACTTCCTTGAGGCATTCAAACTAGAAATTCAACCACAAATTTAGGGATTGTGTTCCAACTTCTTTGTTTTCCCCAAATTTACACACACCGAAGTCTGCAACAATGAATTACACCAATTCTCTCTTGTTCTTGGCCCATATGGGTGCAATATTTGAACAAGATTTTCTGATAGCATAATGTAACATCCCCCAACCCAAGTTAGGAACATTACGATGAAGAATACTCATAAAAATGAGGATTTATGTTAACTAAATTAATTTCCTATAGCTTACAACTATGAACTAGAACCAGATTTAGCTACTAATTGTTACCAGTATTTAAATGATCGTGGTTCAATAGATTTTGAAAGTAGGTGGTTTTCAAAGAGTTCTCCAATCACCAATGGTTGATGATTGGGAATCAAGGATATTTGCAAACAAGTTTGGTTTGGTAGTGAGAATCATCGATTGACCGATCGTCGATGTAGTATTGGAGATCAATGGTTGAGATTGTTTTAAGTTATCGATCGATGATGTAAATTTATCCACGAGCCTGAGGAAGGTTTAGTGGATCAATGACTGATATTTATCCCAATTTGAGATCAGAAAATCATATTTAAAAGGTTCTTATAACAAAAAAATAGTTAGTTTTGTATGAAAATTTCTGAATTTTTTTCATATTTTTGAAGGTCATTAATTTGTGAGGCAATTTTGAGGCCCTAAACAACATTTTTAGCCAATCAAAACCCACAAGAAAAGAGTGTACCAAGATATTATTTATCACTACAACTCAAATAAAATAACTCAGGAGGGATATCCAATGATCTATTATGGGCGCAAAGAAAAGCTCATATAAGAAATTTACAACCAAACCAGTAAGGGTAAAATTTTGACACAAATTTACTTCCATAGGGAATAACTCCTTGCTCAAAAATTTTTTTGGGGCACATGAGAAGTCTATGGAAATTATGTGAACCATAGAAGACAACAATGGAGACAAATTTAGGATTTGGGTATGTAAAAATGTGCAGGATGAAAAAGAATGCACCTGTAGCATATAGGGATAAATTGGGTAAAAATAAATAAACTTCTTCAGACTATAACTTTTAGCTCAAAACTTAGATTTGAGAAAATGAATATTCGTTGGAAAGGTATTGAGAATAAGAAGACATATGTCCACCCATAATTTTGAATTGGGTGCTAAATTTTCTTAGAAATCAATAAAGTGTCTTATGTAGTAGTAAATAAGTGGAAAATTGCAACATGTAAATGTTGTAACCTTTTGATCAGAAGTGATATGGAGGAATGAATATAGTTTTTGGAAATTTGTTTCAGAGAGGAATGCATATAAGGAATTTTATTTTTATTTGGTTCATTGTGTCCTTCATAAATTAGGATAAATAATAACATTTACTCTAATTGATGAATTTTTTTATGTTATGCATGTTCTAACAATAATTATTACATGCAAATTTCTTGCAAAATTAGAGGTACATGAAATCATATTTGGTTCTTACATGAGAACTATAGTAATGGAAGATTCTCAGGGATATTACATCCATGAGGAAGAGATCATAGTTTTGCATGTTAGCATGGGAAATGCCGAGACAAAGTTAAATTGGAGAGGAGATAGGAAGGAGCCTATAACTATGAGAAGTATGCATAGAGAAGTTCAAAGCTATAGAAAAGATACTGAAAGGATAATGAAGGCTAAAGAGGAGATACTTAAAAGTTTGAATATGTTTCATAAGAAAGTTAAGACTCTAGAAAAAAGAAAGAATCTAGTTTTAGACAAGTGAAAACATTTATATCCCAAATAAAAAGGGAAGATCATGGAAATTATAGGAAGTCAAGAAGCATGAGAAGGTGGCATCATTATCCAAGTAAATACGCTAGAATAACTCATGAAATTTTAGGGCCAAGGAGAAAACCAAGTGTGTCTCCTATTTGAAGGTAGAGGAGAAGGCCTGAGGAAGACATATTGCAAGGTGAACTTAGGAAAATTAATCCACCAACTTTCAATGGTGAGAATAGGAAGTGATAAGAGGCCAAGGATTGACTATTGTAAATGAAGAAATATTTCCAGTTGCACGATTAACACTCAAGGGTTGAAGAAATAATTTCCACCTGCCACCTGCATGAAAATGTATCCATGTGTTGGGATCATTCTAAGAAAGACAAGAAACATGATGAGAACATGATCTGATGGAGGCATTTCAAAGGAAATTTCCAAGAGAAATATTTTTCTGATCATTGTTATGAAAGAAAGATGAAATAGTTCTTTGAACTCAAGCTGGGAATCATGACAATGGGAAAATATGAGAAGAGGTTCTTTGAATTGTTGAAGTATGTTGACTTCATAAAATATAAAAAGTTCAAGATCCAAAGGTTCCTAATTGGGTTATCCTCTTTCTACAGTGATAATATTCAATATGAAAACCCCAAAACTTTGGAAGAATCCATAAGGAGAGAAAAACATATTTATGAGCAGAGAAGAGGAAGGTTAGTTTTCCAAAAACATTGGAATGACAAGATGAAAGGGAAAAATGATAAAATGAAGAAAGGTTTTAAGACACCCTTTTTAAAGAGAAAATCCCAAGAAAATCAACAAGTTCAGTCAAGCCAAAATGAGCACAATATTGAAAATTCATTTGGGAAAAGGCCAAGGCAGCAACCTGTACAATGTTGGGGATGTGAGGGTAATCACTTATATAGGAAATTACCTCACAAAGGAGAAAGAATGAGGACTGTACAAAACATTCAAGAGGATGAAACAATGGAATAAATGGGAGGAAACATGCCAAGGATATATGAAACCTTATACAACAAGCAAGTAGAACATCAATGCCTCATGATTGAAGTGGAAGGTAATATTGATAACCAACCCATAGAAATTTTAATTGATTTTGGAACTAGACATAGTTACATAAATTCTAACATTGTTGAAAGATTTCATTTGCAAAGGACTAAGCATAAGAAATATTTATTAGCTCAATTATCCACCAGGGCTAAAAGGAAAATCAACGAGTTGGTTAAATATTTTCCAATAGACATGAATCGAATCCTCACAAACGTAGATGTGAACATCATACCATTGGGTTCATATGACTGTCTAATTGGAATGGATTGGTTGGAAAAGAACCATGTTGTCCTAGATTATTACAACAAGGAAATCATATGTCTTGATGAAGAAGGGAAGCAAGGAAAGATTCAAGGTATTCCAAGAGTTGTAGTTGTCAGAGATATTTCATCTATGTAGTTGAAAAATATTCTCAGAAAGGGATGTCAAATTTTTATAGCCCACATGGAAGAGGTAACCAAAGATATAGTGGCAAGTATCAAAGACCAAATGGTCTCGAGGGATTATGAAGATGATTTTAGAGAAATACCAGGACTACCACCCAAGAGATACATTGATTTATCTATTGATTTTGTGCCAGGAGCTACACTAGTGTCCAAGACATTCCATAGAATGGGCATGCTAGAGTTGAAAGAGTTGCAGATGTATCTTGAAGGGTTGTTGAAGAAGGGGTATATATGCCCAAGTGTGTCACCTTGGGAAGCCCCAATTAATTTTGTAAATAATAAAGAGGGAACCTTAAGGTTGTGTATTGATTTTAGACAACTAAATAAGGTCACCATAAAGAACAATTATCCTTTGTCGAGGATTGATGATTTTTTTGATCAGTTGAAAGGTGCAAGAATATTTTCAAAGATTGACTTGAGATCTATCTATCATCAAGTGAGGAAAAATAAAGAATACATCATCAAGAAAACATTCAGGACAATATATGGGCATTATGAATTCACAGTAGTACCATTTGGACTATCAAATTCCCCATATGTTTTTATGTGCTGGCATGTTTTTACAGGAAGAGTGTGCTTTTCATTGATGGAAAGAAAATCAATGACGATGGAGAATAGGAAAAGAATAATCTCGGGAGGAGAAGTGAATAGTATGTAGAGATCAAAGCTCGGAAGGAAAAGTGTAAGCTCGGGCTGAGAAGCCTCAGTAGTCGTCCGATCAAGAAATTGACCGTGTTGATTGTCTAATATTACGGACGTTGGTCATATGAGTGACCGTGGGGTTGAGGACCGTTGGAGGATCATGACTGTCGGATCTGCAAGCCAGATCAATGACAAGGATGAATTGCGGACAATGAAAAAAGAATTAAACAACTTGCTAGTTCTAATCCCGCAATTGGTCTACATCGCCAGATCTCATAAACCCAAATATTGACGATTGTGATTGATATAACAAACGATAAGATTAAGTTGGATTAAGTCATGACCGTCGGATGCGCAATATCCATGTGAACGACAGGGATAGATTCTGGAGATCAAAAGGAGAATTAAATATCATGCTATTTCCAATCCCGTAATTAGTTAGGACCATTAGATCTTATAGCCTCGAAGATCAACGATTGTGGTTGACTCTCCAACATTGCACAAATTCAAATTGCGGAGTTTTGGTGACGAGTTAAATCACTCACAAGTTGTGGTTCCTCAACCATCCTTGATCATTGATCTACTTTGAGTGTCTTCACGATCATTGGATCACTTTTAACTGGAAGGACAGGATAAGCTAGAAGAGAAGCACCGAAGATAGATCGAGCCATCGATATAAGAACATGATCAATGAACAACATTTGGTTCATGTCAAAATTTGTGAGGAGTTTATTGTTTGGGGAATCTCACTTTGAAAGAATTGGATACTTGAAAGTTGAATTACCCAAAGCCCGAAAATCAGAAATGAATAAGGACCATCGGATATGGATAAAATGAGATGACCATCGGATCACCTTAAGTGGAAGGACAG
This sequence comes from Picea glauca, assembly GCA_000966675.3. Taxonomy (NCBI): domain Eukaryota; kingdom Viridiplantae; phylum Streptophyta; class Pinopsida; order Pinales; family Pinaceae; genus Picea; species Picea glauca. The sequence continues at coordinate 82,420 of JZKD02S1688412.1, read as the reverse complement.
GATAAGCAAGGGCTGAGATCTGAGATCTCGATCACCGGAATTTTCGTCAGTCGTTGGATCGTATTAAATGGAAGGATAGGATAAGCAAATATGGAGAGTTGTTAGATTTAATCCAAAGAAAAACTGCATTTTAGACAGATCAAGCCATTGATCTAAGATATTAATCCATTGATATTGTTTCAGGTCTAAAGATGTGAGGAGGTTATGCTCTAGAAAAATATCACTTCAAGAATTCAGTTTGAGATCTGAAATCCCTGAAGCTCGGAGAGCTAGAGAGACAAAATGAATTCTAAACCATTGATCAAAATACAGTGGAAGGATAGCATAATTAGAATAGATAAAGTGTCGAAGTAAATGGTGGCCATCCATCACAATTCTTGATTAATTCCTAGCCGGTGGATTAAGCAGTGAAAGGATAAGTGTAAACCGTCCGATTTGTTTGGACAGGTGTATGCAGATCATCGACTCTGGAAGATTGACGTACGAAAGAAATGAGAGTTTGAGAATTGAAATTCCTGAAGGTCGGACTCGCGGAGGAGATCTCGATTGTAGATTCAGGGAGACATGTGTCAATAGATCTTCCACTCCTAAAGATTGTCATATGGGAAAAAAGATATTTTAGATTTGAAACTCCCAAAGACCAAAAGGTCAGAATCAATCATAGTCGTTGATTTGGAAGGAAGCTATGTGTCGATGGATCGTGGACATCTAGGATCGTGCATGTAAGGAGGAAAGGAAGACAAATAGCAACCGTTGGTCGAGTGGCATCACCAAGGGATTGGATATCAATGAAAATACTCAATTGCGGGCTAGAACATGCTTGGGTCTTAATTTTTCTTGAGTGGGCCACAATCGAAACCACAGTTTTGGAGAAAGGACACGTGGAGGCTCGAGGTAAATTGTGGGGAGAAAAGTAGTTTGATTCAAACCACCTTTGGATGCACCCGCAATCACGTGGTCACATGATATCATCACCCAAGGTCACATCAATGCAAGATAGGGGAAGGAGCTAGCACTGATAGGCTCCACA
>JZKD02S1688412.1:51467-72241 GCA_000966675.3 Picea glauca | reverse complement strand
AAACCAATGATCGAATGTCCTTAGGAGAAGTCAATCAAAATTAATGCATTGCAAATTCAACGAAATCCACTCACACAATCGATCTAAGAATGTCAAATGCGTATACCAATGTGTGTGAGTGCTATACCATAACGTTCAAACACTGACATGCAGTTCAAAACCCAAAATCATGTTCTCACCAATGCATCAATCAAACGTTTAACCAAGGCGTCCAAATGATATTGCATAAATTGATATGCCAAGAGCTATGATAAAGATCAACACTAATGATTACAAAAGATAAATCAAGACCCCAATGCAATTCAGGCAAATCATAAAAATGCTAAATCAAAGGCTAAATGTCTTTATATAATCCATCGAAGTATGAAAACCGATCAAAGGACATTGCCGATCATGTAAAGATCAATAAAAAGATAGGCGCAATAAGCATGATGACACAAAAGATATCGGCAGTTCAGATAATGCTCGAAAAGTGACGTCAAAAGGAGAAATCTCCATGCTTACAATTGTGAAGACTTAGCGAAGACAAACGTGCGAAAAGGCTCAAAGAATAAATTCGTCGTTCATTTGAATTTTGCGACGAAAAATCAATGTTTGTGAAACATTGGTGTAGGCAGCTTATGAGACAATGAAAAATGTGAATTGGCTGCCAACAACTTCATCATTGAGCATTCTGTAATAAGTTGAAAATAGGCATAATTGTTTAAGCATAGTGACAACTGATTCAACCCCCCCCCTCTCAGTTGTCTAACATTATGTTCCTGCTGAATGGAGAGTTCAGGGAGTATCTGGACAAGTTTGTAATTGTGTTTCTAGATGATATAATCATCTACTCTATGTCATAAGAGGAAAATGAGAAGCATTTAAGAATGGTGTTGCATGTTTTAAGAGACCATAAATTGTATGCTAAGCTAAGTAAGTGCATATTTTATCAAAAGAAGATTCACTACTTGGAGAATATAATTCTAGAAGAAGGGATAGTAGTTGATCCTGAGACGATAAAGTCCATTAGAGTATGGTCAGCACAAAATAATGTGACAGAGTTCATATAATTTATGGGTATTACCAATTATTACTGAAGATTCATAAAATGATTCTCAAAGATTTCAAGTTCAATCACTTCTTTGCAAAAGAAGGGAGTGAAATTTGAATGGACTTCTAAGTGTGAAGAGATATTTCAATAGTTGAAATAAATCTTGACAAGAGCACCAATATTAAAGATTGTAGATCCAAATGAATATTATGTGGTGTGCACAAATGCATGCAAGGAAGGGCTCGATGGAGTCTTGTTGGAAGGATTTTCTAGCTTAGTTGAGCTTCAAGCACTCAACAAATCAAGTGTCTATTGTTTTTTCTCTTCTCTGGACCATCGTGAAAGGAAAAATTATCATTTCCATCATTTCCATAACAGTTTGAAGGTATAAATCCTAATCGACCATCCATTAGCAGAGGGAAGTCGAGTGTTATGAATTTGGTTGTTGATCAGAGGTAGTTTCCCATGAAAACATTGAACAAAGTGAAATAAACTCTCTGGAGTGGTTACAATATTTATGTTAGTTCAGATCTTTGACAACCAGAAATATCTCCATGTAAAAAAGTCAGGATGCATATCCATTGACATACTAGCTTCATAGTCGATGTCAACTTCAGTATGTGGCTGACTAGCAACATGCATGTCAAGCCATATGATTCCACTCTTCAATCTCTCATATGTTGGCAATAATCCATGGTGGTTGCAACCGGTTTCTTTATAATATTGTCAAGGGTACAATATCATTGTATTGTTTTATGGATATATTTGGTAGTGAGGCACAAAAGGGTATCATCATCCTATTTCCATGAGCATATTCAATGAAAATTCGACCCCAAGAGTATTCACGAATAAATGTTCCATGAACGATTCTTACAACTTGTAGATTATTTTTTATTTCAAAGAGAAACCATGAGAAGTCAATGTTCTTCAAGACTTCTCTCGAGCATCTCCAAGAAAAAAATAGCAACTTGCAGGAACAAATCTTCTCACTTGCAAGTTTGCTAGTTTTATTTATCTTATTTTTCCGGTTCGAACCACCCCCATTCTTTTTTGTTGTCACCCAACCGTATGACGAAACCACATCTTGGAAAGATAAATTCCAACAAACATTCAGGTAAAAGACTACATCGTAACATGTGCAAAAGAGACAATCCAGGAATATATATCAGGGAGAATGTTCTATTGTCTTGTATTCATGCTTTGATAGGTATTTATACAATGATATGTATTGTTGGAGTGGTTGCACCTACTCCAACTAATCACCCATTTATTCCCATTTATCCATTATACACATGTATTTATCTAATTTAAGTTATGTTACATTCATAGGTAGGATTTCATTTATAAGGCCTAAGAAGTCCCCTCAACAAGTCCTTAGACAAAAAGATCACATGGTATGCTACGAGTCTAAAAAATTAAAACAACATGAGAAAAATTATGCTACACATGACTTGCAATTAGAATCAATTGTACATGCATTAAAAATGTGGAGACATTACCTCATGGGGATGAAATTTGAGCCAAAGACAAACCATTATGGTCATAAAACTTTGTTTGGAAATCCAACATTAAATGCTAGACAAACTATGTGGTCTTAATTCCTTAGTGAATATGATTTTGAAATTAAGCACATAAAAGGAAAATAAAATCAAGTGGATGATTCACTCAGCAAGAGAGAACATGCGCAGAATATTGCATCTGTTAGCATGTACATCACTAATCTAAAAGATAAAATCATTGTAGCAACAAATTCAGACAACATTATCTAAAAATAAAAGAGACATTACAACAAGGAATTTTTCAGCAGAAATTTAATTATTATGAGCTAAAAGAAGATGGAATTCTCATGTACAAAGGAAAAGTTTATGCGTCGAATTCCAGTGAGCTAAAAAATGTAGTGTTGAAGGAAATTCACAATGTGCCATATGTTAGGCACCTAGGATATCAAAAGACAATTGCATTTGTAACAATCCAGTACTTTTGGTCAAGAATGAAAGAAGTGGCTAATTACATATCCAAATGTCTAGAATGCCAGAAAGTGAAGATAGAGCATAGACATCTAGCGGGGATGTTGTATCCATTGCCCCTTCCAGAATGGAAGTAGCAAGTTGTCACAATTTACTTTATTATAAATCTACCCAGAACAGTGAAGAAGCATGACTCCATCATGGTGTTCATTGATAGAATAACTAAGGCAACACATTTTATTGTAGTGAAGACAACACACAAGGAAGTAAATATTACAGAGATCTATATGAAATAAGTTTCCAGGATAAATGGGGTTCCTAAGAAAATCTCTTCAGATAGAGATCCAAAGTTTACTTCCAATATTTGGAAGGGTTTCTTCAAAGGATTTGGGATAAATTTAAATCTTAGTAAAACATGTCACCCAGAGTCAGATGGGAAGACATAGAGGATTAATAGAATCATTGAAGACATGCTTAGAAGTTATGTGATGGATCAGCCATCAAAGTGGGAGGATTATATACAGTTAGTGGAATTTTATTACAATAATGGGTATCATACATCATTAAAAATGAGTCCATTTGAATCATTGTATGGAAGGAAGTGTAACACACCCGTGAGTTGGGATAATCCAGCAGACAGAGTAGTTGTTGGGATAGATTTTTCAAAGGAAATGGATGAGTAGATGGAAAATGCCAATCCAAATTTAAAGACTACCCAATATAGGAATAAAATTTATGCAGACAATAATAAAGTTTTTAGAGATTTCAAAGTGGGAGTACATGTATTTTTAAAACTGAAGGAAAAGAGAACTTCGCTAATATCAGGAAGTTTCCCAAAGTTGGCAGTAAGATATTGTGCACCTTTTGAAATATTAGAAAAGATAAGGCCAATTGCATACATGCTAGAATTAATTTCATCCATGAGATTGCATAATGCATTTCATGAGTCAGTATTAAATAAATAAGTTTATGACCCTAACCACATAATTGATTGGAATGTGATCTAGGTGGAGCGCGAAGGGGATTTCTAGGTGGAACCAATATGCATCCTAAACCGGAAAGTAAAATTCCTCAGGAACAAACCCATAGGTATGGTAAATTCTTAATGGACCTTCTACGGTCTTGAAGATGCTACATGTGAGAAGGAAGAAAACATGCGAAAAGAGTACCCGCAATTTTTTGTCAATTTTGAAGAAAATAGAATGCAAGACTCCATTTTGACTAGCAAGAGTTCCATAACACATCTCATAGTCCTATCCAATTGCGCTAGGGACCATGATATAAAAAAATGGCTCATTATTTGTTTTATTATTGATAAATAAATGTTACATTCCTTGGATTAGCCTTGATAAACAAATGGTGCATTCCTTGGGTCAGTGAGTTGAGAGGAACAAAAGATTATGGTTGGAACTATTGTTAGAGTTGTGAAAGTGCATAATTTTTATTTTCTAAGTATTGTGATGTAAATTTGCATATATGTATATCAGAATAGTGTGCACTGAGGAAGACACACAATTGTAGGGGAGGGGGAATGTAACATCCCCACTATAATCCCCAATTTAATTAATTCTTAATGTATATATAATGTGTGGCTACGACGAAAGTGATGTGTATGTGAAATATATTTCTAAGTTTTAATAAATAAAATGTGATGCCAGCTGGTAAGGGGACATGGATGGATATGGGGGATGAATTAATCCACAAGAGAGGGGATGTTATAAGAGAATTGATTCAAGGGGGAATTACCTATGTGTATTAACTCAACCCATTTTCCTAAAACGTTTATTGGTATATGAACCTTCTAATTTATGATTGAGGGTTCCCAAAGCCAATCATTGAATGCATGTAAGAGGGTGGGTGTGAGAAGTCATATCCCATATTTATTGGGATCATGGGGGTTGAGTACAATTATCTTGTGTAATTGTGTGAGTCAAGCAAGTAATCCAAAGGAGATAAATTTGTATGGGGAACTACAACAATTTTAACCATTTCAATTTTTGTGCATGAGTAACAAGTAGAGAGAAAGAAATAGAGATTGGATCTGGAACATCCATGGAGGGAAAATTTTGGAGCATGCATGAGTGAAATTGTTGTGTATTTGGAGTTGGTACTGAAGATCTAGGTTTTCAGGCCTAAAGAGTGAACTCTTGAGTGAATTGCACTATAACAACAAGTGTTTGATATTGTTTGCTGGTAGTTTTCTTGGAAGTCGGATCCCTTGAGTTCCTAGCTGAGAGATTAATGATTACTTGTGCCAGAGAGACCATGATAAATGAATGGTATTCTCATGGGATTGAGATCAGTGAATGGGTAAATTCCTTGAGTTGGGAAGGTCAAGAGGAAGAGAGCTGGTGGAAAATCGGGATAGTTGGCAGGAGAATATCAGTGGGTTATGAGTTTTATGAGTTGTGAGTGGAAAATGAGAGACCACCCTATTTTGTGGGTTACTAGCCTCAGCTAGGGGGTGATTTTCTATTTATATTTGAACAACGAGTCGTGGAACATTTGTTCCAAGCAGCTGGTTTCACATCAAAATTAAAAGATGTGTTTTATCTTGTTGATGAGTTATTTTGTGAGTTAAATTGTTGTGCATGAACTCTGTGTATGATATTTATTTATATGTTGTTGTAATGACATTTATTATCCACAACTCATGTCTATTTTAGTATGTTGTAGTTTGATTTAAATATTTTTAACAATCAATAGCTAAATCTGGTTGTAGTTTGTAGTTGTAAGCTACAAGAAATTAATTTAGTTAACATAAATATTCATTTTTATGAGGATTCTTCACCGCAATGTTCCTCAGTTGGGTTGAGGGACATTATAGAAGCCTTCTAATCCAGGTATAAATATATCCTTGGGGCCAGTTAAGGACTGGGGGAGATACCTATGTGAATGACCCCTATTCACATTACAAACTAGTTTTGAAAAATATTGAATGAATACTATAAATAAAATATGGGGTGTGCACTAAATCAAGAGTCCATATGTATTTTTGTGTTGTTGAAATTTCTCCTTGAGAATCCACTATTCTCATAGAATCTTTCCAACACCCATAGAAAAGAACAATCTTCTCACCTCCTGATAAGTTAGTGATAATTATTCATCATCATCATATCATTGTAAGAGGAGAAATATTTATATATTGAGAATATCAAGACCCTCCCAAGGAGGGAGAGGGGAACTTGCAATTTCCCTACATTTATCTAAGGTGTTTGTAGTATACCTAGGGAGGTAATATGGGGTACTTAGGGAGGTACCCAATGGGAATGTGGTTATGTATTATTAGTGGAGGAAATTCAATGTAAGGTGGACTAGGTCCATTATATTATTAAATAAGGTCCACTATGGTAGTTAGATATAATAAATGTAAGAGGATTTCTTACAAGGTTCTGCTTCTAGAAGGTTCTGCAACACCATACAATGGATTATATTATCAAAGGGATCCTCTCCTTTTCACTTTCCTCTTTGAAGGGTAATCCTCCTATTCTCTTTGTATCTCATTGTGTTGCTTGAAACCCTTTATATAGTTCTACCAACCACCTAAGAACATTCTAGAGGAATAACCTTCTAGAAGCAGAACCTTTTAAGAAATCCTCTTACATTTATTATATCTAACTAACACAGTGGACCTTATTTAATAATATAATGGACATAGTCCACCTTACATTGAATGACCTCCACTAATAATGCATAACCACATTACCACTAGGCACCTCCCTAAGTACCCCATTTTACCTCCCTAAGTATACTACATTCCATCCCCCTTAACATGTTTCATCCACAAAACATGTGAAGAAACCATACAATATGACCATATAAGCAATGTAGAAAATGGGTACCAAGTATGACCATCCGTCCATATTAATGGAAGACTAACATTATGTATAATTGTTTCCTTGCCACCCTAATCTTGCTCTGTTGTTTCCATGGGATTGGTTCTCTAGCCCGATGTCTTCCTGAAGTGATGGTAAGCCTCCATGCACCTCTGGATTGGTTTAATTTCCGGTTTCTTTATGGTTCATAAGTGTGTTGATTCTCACACCATTTCCTTGATGAATGTTGTTTCTCTATATGATGTGGATGACGATATACAAAAAATGTAGGAATCTATTCTTTTTTCTTCAAATCTGCAACACATTGTTCCTTTGATTCAATGACCTCCTTAGATTCCTGACTGTGTCCTTCCTGTGGTTTTGCTTCATATCCTTCTGTAGAATCTACCTCTGATTCAACTTTGGACTCAACAATAACTTATTTTTTGGCCTCCATGGGCCCATATTTCTTACTAAGAGACACATCCTGCAATGTGATTTTATTTTTCTTGTAGCACAACTTCAAAAACTTATTTTGCACATTAATATTAATGGTACCCACTGGTTATATCCAAGGATATACCAAAACGATATCCAAATAATCCATATATGTAGCATGAAATATGAATGCAACACATATTTATCCATAGTAATCTTCAAATCTTTAAAATTTTGAACATGTTTACCAACAACTTGTGTGTTGTGAATAGTATTTGTAAGAACTTGCAATCTATTAACCAACTGAACATCGATAAATTATGTTGGCAACTAGGGTTAATAGAAACAATGACATTTTCTTTATGAATACAACCATGAACCTGTAATATAGATTTTCCACATTAAAATAAACCCTTGGTGCTCTCTTTATCTTGTTTTCCAACATGAGACCAGCTATCTAAAAGAAAATTTTCCAATTCTTCATCTAGAAGTCTCATCAGTTGGAAATAGTCCAATGATTCCCTCCATGTTGAGGCATCCTCTCTGAAATGAAGAAATAATGCAAATTTCCATTGTTCTTTCCATTTAGACTTGTGGGACTTTAGAAATTATTCAATACTAGGACCATTATCATTCCCAGTAAAATGAATCTTGCTTGGAATAAATATTCAACAAAAAACTAAAGCTTAAAAATAACTTTATCGTGAAAATCACGGTTTTTTTCGGAAAAAAACTTGAAAATGGTTGAATTTAAAATGCTCATAAATTTACTTCCCAGACTCTATTTCGGCCGATTTTGTTTTTTGATATTGGGTATATTTTTCTGAGAGGAATTCAAATATCCATTTTGTTTCCAAATTCATCTTATAAAGTTTCATATCTGAACCTTAAGTGTGCCACCCTCTTTTTTCCCTAGTACAAATATGCAAAAAAGAGCCAAAACTTTCTACCCTTCTTTGGCCAAGGAAAGTTCTATGATACCAATTTTTAAGTACTTCAATAGATATGAAAATTTACTTCATAAATAACCAAGAATAAACAAAATCATTCACCAAACATTCAACACAAGGAATAGTCAAAACCCTTGAGGTAGGGTAACACCATGTATTAATCCTTAGGGAAGGATAACACTCCTCAAGCAATGCTTGATACATTCAAAATATTCTTCACCATGCTCCAATACATTACTTACACTTCTTTATATAGCATTATTTGTCTTCTAGGAACATTCTAGAGAAGGAATCTTCTAGCAAGCCTATTTATTATATCTAACTCCCATAGTGAACCTTATTTAATAATATAGTGGACCTAGTCCACCTTACATTGAATGGCCTCCACTAATAATACATAACAACATTCCCATTGGGTAACTCCCTAGGTACCCCATATTACCTCCCTAGGGAGGTAATATGGGGTACCTAGGGAGGTACCCAATATTACCTCCCTAGGTATACTACACTATTATTAACAAAATCTTATATGTTGGTGGCTATCTCTTGCTCTAATTTTTGGTTTTGTGTTGCAATTCATGCATGTTTTAGTTTTGTTATCATTTCTTTCTTGTTTCTTTTTTAGTTTACTTGAGGTCCACTAATCAACTAAAATTTGCCTGTGATACTTTGTTGGATTAATAAGGTATCTAAGTGGTTAGTTTTCTTCTCACCCAAATGGTAGAACCAACACAACACTTTAGCGAATCCACTGGGGATTGAATCAAAATTCTCCCCATTTAAGCCTTTAGAACTCTCATTTTCACTAATTTGTTTGTACAGGTCCAGAAATCATCCAACCTAGGATTTTAAATCGATAAATCAGGCTTCTAGTTAAGAGAGTTTGATTTAAATTTTTCATCCTACCCGCCTTTTTGCATTTGCATGAGTTTTGAAGAAATAGTCACACATATCCACACCATTAACACAATTTATTTGTTTCTGAGTCACATTTTTTGCACCATTTGAGAACTCTACGTAGTTGACGTTACTTATACCACTACATCCCACAAAAAAAATCTAGTTTCTCTCTGTTTGCAAATATTTCTGAGTTGGTTTCATCAAGTATACTTTAGGATTTCATTTCCAGCACTTTGTAAACAAAAATAATCACACTTAGAATTGTTTCTTGCATAGATAGTTAGCTAACCTAGACAACAAAAGTACTAAAAATAACCACAACTCTTTCATTTTTTGTTGTCACATGGATGGCCAATTAGAGAATTTGAATTCTTAGTTAAAACATTTTTTCTTTCATAACCATTCATAAATCACTCAGGACTAGGAACCAGTTGTGACACTCTTAGTATGCTCTTTCCCTCACACTCCTTTGAGTGATCCTGGGAAATCAGTAAAGGGTGACTAAAAAAATTTCCATCTCCCTCTAGAAAATCATCATTTAGGAGAGGCCAAAGCCCCCATAGGAACCTCTTAGTTTGATTTCGATAAATTAAATAAACCTTAAAGTTGTAAATGGCCCATACATGCCCAAATATTTGCAAATTAGGATAGTTTCAAATTTTTCCATCAAGAAAGAAATAACTTAGGGAGTTTAAAAGATCAATATGGACCCATATGTCCACATGATTTGCAATCTAGGGAATTTTTCAATTTTCTTAGATTAAAAATTATCCTAAGGAGTTAAAAAATCAAGGACCCACATCTCCACATCGTTAGTGATCTAGGGATTTTGAATTATGAAAGGTTTGTCTAAGAAAATCTAGTAAGTTAATTAAACATGACTTGTAAAGGACCCCACAATGTCCACATATTACAATATTACACTATAACGTATTAAAAATATTTTCGATGCCATTTCACTTCTTGCACACAAAGGAACTCACCACACACAACATTTTCTATTGGATAATTTAGGTCAAAGTATGCTCTCCTCCTTGTGCTCATAAGTGACCTAGGAGGATTAGAAAGACTCAAGACATATTTTGGAAATTTTTCAAAGAACACCATTTAAACTCAACAAGATTGGTCCATGACCCCAGTCTCTCAGCCTACTTCATCATAAAATCAAGCATTAAAAACTCATTTAAAACTCCACGGGAGGAGAACAAAACAAGTTTCTAGTCTAAGTTAGGATCTCATGTGTAGGCATCCGAAAAAAACCTTGTTATCTTTTTCACATTCGAAACTTAAAATTTGGTGAAATAGGAAACCAAAATATGTTCCAACACCATAATGAAGGGAGATAGCCATGTAGGAGTGAGTGTCAAGGTATGATTGTTACGCGTGTGCCTCCTTGAGCCACGCAACTCTTGAGAGGTTACTCGGACTGTGACCAATTGCTTAGGCCAAGAGTGCCTTGTTGCACTTGACAAAGGTAATTTAGTGACCAAAACTAGGTTTTTTCCACCCAGGTGGTGGTTGTGGGCTACAATCGTGTTGGCTTCCCGCAACAACCACCTTATTTTTTTTTAATCAAAATCTAGGTTCCCTCTAAATTTTACTTGGATTCTTCTTTTGTTTCCCTTTGAATTGATTGGATTGGTATTGGTTTTATATGTTTCGAGGTTGTTTTGAGTTTATATTCCTTTCTTTTGTTTGGTTTGAATTTCATGAAATTCAAATGCCATTTTGGTTTTATTTCTACAAAGTTTTGATGTTGATGGACGAGCTTCATAATTTGGGAGTTTGTTATTACCTCTTCCTTATTGAATTTATAATGGCTTGGTTGAAGAAATGGGTTAATAACAATGATTTTACAGGAAGAAATTTTATTGCAACACATATTTTCTATGACATTTGTTCACATTTGATCAAATTTGAATGAAGGAGAGACGAGCATAGAAATCTTAATTTAAACGAAAACATTAATTTTTATCAATTGTTTACTTGGTTCAATACTTCATCAAATAATATCTTGGTTGGATTCTCATTTTCACAAAATCATTTGGTGGGTTTAATTAATTAAATTATTTTTTCATTTTGCATGTCATTTCAAAATAAAAATAAAATTATCTATCATTTGCTTGATTTTGTGGAAACCCAAAATTAATATTTTTCTCCTCTCGATCAACTTGAAGCTTCTAGAATTTTAAGATCATATTTGAAAGGAAAATATAACCAATATTTGTTTACAACTTATAGTTAGCTTTTAGTTTAAATTCATTTTAATTTTATTGTTCTAGATTTTGTATTATTCACAATTTTATATTTAGGTTATTAAATTGGTTTATTTTTGTTTCATGGGTTTCTATTATCAGATATTTGGTATGGATCAGATCATGGCTTGATTTTCTTATCTAAATATGCTCAAGATAATTGATCCAAAAATAACATTGGATTGCTGCAAATAGATTATGAGCAACAACAGATAAGATTTGGAAATGCGTTCAAGAACAAATAGACGATTTTGCAGGACTGATTGTAGCAAAACCGTGAGGAATCTCACAAAACGGATGAAAACTCATTTGCAGAATGGACCATTTAGCTTACTCGAGAGATTTTTCCCAAACAAGCATGCAATTTGAAAGATATTTTGTTTCTTTACGAGGCAAATTTCAGGTGACATAAATTGTTAGTGACACCCAAACTATTCATTCATTGCATAAATATATGAGAAAGTTCAGAGCCAAAGGAGATTGAAGAAATTCAGAGGAGGATTTTTATCTTTTCTTTTGTATATTATTTAATTTGTAAACTTTTTGTTTTCAAAAGGAGTAACGGATGGTTGGAATTTTTGGGAGAATGGACCAGTATTTTCCAAGAAGAATATGAAATTCCAGATTTCTTAATGGCTTTTGTCCTATGAGTAAAATGGTTTTGTTTTCATTATACTATATTCATATTCTTTGAGTAATTGATTATGCATTGATTTAAATTATATTTAGTCTGTTTTATCAATACATGGTTAATTGCTATCATTTATGTATTAATTTTGTCAATCTTTAACAATCTATTATTCCAATTATCTTGGTCTTGGCAATTGTATTATTTTTATACAAATCTTGTATTATATTGAGTTTATTCATGTAATTCATATTTGTAAAGATATAATTGTTCAATTGAGATTTTTCTTATTGTCGATTAGTCTTTTATATCTTCACTAAGAATCATGATTTGAAAGTTGTTCTTTCTGCATTTTAAATAAGATTTAAATTGTCATTCAAAGTGATTTTCATCGTGACACTGTCACAATATTAGAATTACACAACCTTTTGCTATAGGATTCTCTTAATAGACAGGTTGTTGGAGCAACGTTATACAGGAAGGCACAACCAAAAGTTCTCTTTAAATACTGGCCAGACATAGGTTACTGATTTTCTATTTGTTTTGATTTATATTTTGTGAATGTAAATTAACATTTAAGCTTAAATAATTTGTTTATTTAAGTTAAAACATTATTATTTACATTCATTTATTTATTTAGTTTCAAGGTTAAAATTAGATTAGTAGTATGTTCTAGATCTATTTAATTTTTCCTAAGATTTGGTTCTCTTGTACAACCTTAGTTTACAAGGTTTCTCGTAAATATTGCACATGTTTATTTGTATGTGTTGTATATAAAAGTGAGAATAGTGAATGTATATAGTAGATCTTCATTAATGCATAGTTAGTTATTTTATTTTTGTAGTTTAGATTAGATCCATTTATCGACTAATGAAGTTGTTAAACCCGTCATGGGTATTTATTCCAAATGGCTTGGGTTATTTAGACAACCTCAGACTAGACTATTCCCTTCTAGTTGACGGTGTGTCATAAACGCCCATCAAAAAATCACACCTTAGTTAGATTTTGAATGGATTTTGGGAAATATCATCAGAAATTTTCGGATATGCCCCCTTTACCCCTCATTATAACTGGCTATTCATATATTTACTAGTTCCTCTTCTGGTGCATCCATGCTCCATTTTTTAGCGCTTTTGGAAGGCCCAGTTATTTTCCGAGAGGAAGGACGCTAAGTCTCTAGGACACGTGCAATTTCATTCTGTTATTTCCCCATGTGGATAAAACCTACCTAGCCTGCATTCAACTTTTAGTTTATTTATGTATGATGTTCATTATTGATTACATGTAGCTTTGAATAATATTGTTAAGTAGGAAAAAATACAAAATCATTTGTTCATTTATTTCTCTCATCACTATTCACACACACCTTTTTTAGCTATTCTAGAATCATAGGGGAACCATAGAATCCCCGTCATTCTAGACGCTTTCTTAACCTTCCTCGAATATTGGGAGGTATCCAAAATTTTGTTGACAGTTTGGCTCAACCTTCCCATTCACCTTTGGGTGTCATAGTTTTCATATGATCCTTGCTCGGTTCTACCTTGCTTGGCACAAACATCCCAAGCAAGCCATTCATTAGTTCTCTTTCACAAGGAGTAGGAGCTCAACCTTCCTCTCAAGAAACCAGTTCTCAACCACCATGCACCATGGCTAGACCAACTCCCAACTTTCCATATTTGGTATCTATAAAAATTACATATTTTAACAAGCTCACGAATTATCCCATCTTTCATGATTCCACGTGCCTAAACATTCCCACCAAATTATCTTTGAAACATCCCTAAGTTTGTAGGAAAACCATGCACGGAACCCACTAATCACATCATGACATTTCACCTATAGTGCTCCTCTAATAGCATCATGGAAGATTACATTCACCTACAATTGTTCCAAATAACTCTCACCAGTACATATGAAAAATGGTATGTGGATGAGAAATGAGGGCCCCATATGACCTCTAAATCACTAGCCAAGGCCTTCTTGTCATTTTTCCAACTTCCTATTCGCCATGACACTAGTTTATAAATTATTTATGTATTCAAACAAGCCACCTTCATTCATATCATGGATCATATCCATGAGTGGCATAGAAGGAGAAGAATATGTAAGGTTGATACCACTTCACAACAAAGACTAGATTGGTTCCTTAAACCACTAGTCCCGGTCATCGTGAAGGATGTGGCCACCACCATGCCTCAAACTAAAGACAAATCCATCACCAAGGATTAATAGTTTGATATGATTTACTCTCAATTGGGATACCTTTATTCATTATTACCATATGTTCCTCTCTCCTTACCATTTGGTCAGGACAAGCCAAGAGCATCACATGCCACAGACAGGCTAATTGGGTCCATGTCCCATTTCAACCCTTATATCCATCTTGTTCCCACATTCAGTGTCAAACAATATCCCAACCCATACATAGGGACTCCATATTATACCCCTCCCATACCTCACCCGAATTTCATGGTCCCACTGCCTACTCCCACATTGAGAGGACATACCCATGTACCACTGACGAATCTAGTACCAACATCGATTCTAGGTCCATCTCCAACTCTGTCATGCAATCCCAACAATTAAGGATGGACTTAAACCTCTTACAACCAATATGGACCTCCCCCACAAAGTAACCCATATTACATGTCCCCCAGTCCTCCTCAACCTGTTGCCCCACCACCGGGACAACAATAGGAAAGTGTCAATTTCATTCAACCCTCTACCATACAACATGTTTAATATTTTGAAATTCAACATGGAAAATCCACCTCATCAATCAAAAAATTCCAAAAATAAAGGGAAAAATAAGCATAGGGCCAACCAAGGTCAAGGGGGAAACACCCAACAACAAAACCCTCAGGAAGGGGTCACTCAAAATATTGGTAATCATAACCACAATGGGGGAAACACTAATGGAAAACAACACCAAGGGAAGAACAATAACATTTGAACCAATTTCCCTTGTGAATTATGTGGTGAATATGGGAATTATACTCACCACTTCCCAAAAATTGTTTATTAGAAGTGGATGAAGGAAACCACGATCACACAAAGACCCACTACCCCACAAGTCCCTCTATAGGTTCCATAAAATTATCTGCAACCTCAAACACCAGTGGTTCTTTAGAATATGATACCTCATCAAAGAGTTATGAATACTCAATAGGAAGTTGGCCCAACCCCATGGAAGATAGGGTAGTATCTATATAGGTCAAGCTCAACCTGGGAACCCTACATATTGTAGTATCATCCTCACCACCAAAGAGGAGATCCTCCTCCAAACATGCAGTTTCCAATATGTTATGCCTCTTGAATCGACTCTAACAACATAAAAAACACCCCAATTATGAGTAGGACAACCTTTGACAATCCCACATCCTAGCACAAAATATACCCGACAAGTACCGTGTATACCTCTATGGCGAAACCTACACAATATGCATGATAGGTCTGCCCATAGTTACAGTCTAGTCAATGACTTATCCCAATCTCCCGCAGCCATGTATGTTTTGGAGCTCTTACAAACTTGTCCTTCGCAAAAGAAAGCCTTGATCTCGACATTGGGGGTAGTCGATCCATATGATACTTTCCTAATCACTTTTGACCTGGATTAATCTAAACCACAACTCCCTTCTTTGGAATCTTTGTAGATCCAAATCAATATTTGGAACTAAATATTCCATCGGTGCATCATCGATGAAGGGGCCTTCACCTATATCATGTCCAAAATAGTATGGAAACAACTTGGCTCACCTGAGCTTATCCCTTCAACCATCACTCTTAGGGAATATGATGGTCTTCTATTGCAACCAGAAGGTCTCTATCAAAATGTTCATGTCGAACTTGGGGAAAAGATGATTCTGATTGACATCGAAGTCATTGATGCCCCATTGGATTACAATATCCTGTTTAGGTGCAGTTATATGTATTCCATGGAAGTTGTAGCCTCATTCGTATTTCGTATCATGCTCTTCCCCCACAACAAGAAGATTGTCACTATTGACCAGTTAACACATTATGAACCTAATTATTCAAGTAAAATAGATATGTCCTTCTTATTATATGCGCTAGTTTATATATCTCACAAATCATATACATCAGAACCAAAATCTTCAAGGACCCATCCCTTATGGTGTCTTACCAAGGAAATCCACCTCTCCTCCCTCCCACATATTCCTCCCAAGTTTATGTAGTGTCCTCGAATGGTGTTGAGTCAAGTGGAAAACCCTCCTCGGAGGAACCCACACCTCAACCTACACTTGAGACAATTACATCGTAGTATCCTCCATAGAATCCTCCTATGACTGGCAATATTCCAATTTGGAAAATGGTCCATCAGGCCATAACTCAAATATCTTTATTTTACGCACCACCTAGAGTATCTTCCTATCAGGTCGCAACTACCCTCATATTGCCTAACATGGTGATCACCATACCTTTTTGGTATCATGACAACCGTCTATAGTATTGGTTACATCCCTTCCACCTCAGTCAAAGTATTTTCCCATGCAAGTCGTGGTTCAAAAACCAACTCCTCCAAATGGTCACATATTTGGGGGAAAGATACCAACACCGGGGGAAAGAAGAAAAATAATGGGTACATGCCTCAAACCTAAGTCCAACCACCATGCATGCTTTGTGTAACACTTGAACACCCTACCAATATGTACCCCACACTACCCAAATTATGTAATCTAATTCAACTCCCAAAAGTAACACCATTGCTCCCTACCCTAGTAGCTTCGACCACCACCACTACTACAAAGTCTTCTCACTCGTGCAAGAAATTTCTACGCACCAACTTTGCATGCACCATATGCTCAAAGTATGGCCATTTTTCATACAATTTTTTTGTCACATCAAGTGATATTTCCTATTCTCTGACATCTAAAGCATAGAACTTTGGAAGAGATCTGAGAGAAAGTCTTCTTGGGAAGTATCAACTCTAAAAAATCCCTAAATTACGAATTTGTCACTTGTTTCTTTCTAGCAAGGTGAAACAACTTCACTTGTCGCATGTTGCATCACTGGAAGGTGCGACAATGTCATCGTTTTCTTAGGTTTAAGGATGCGACAACCTTTGTATGTGGGAAAAAATAAGAAATCCTTGAAGCTTCTAGAAGACAAACTTTGATGATGATTTGTTTGTCGATCGGTTTGGATCTCACTCGTCTCTCTTGATTCAGTGAAATCCTAACTTCTCAGCCTAACCTCCTCATGGCTTCCTCTCCAATCTATATATAGAGTAATCTTCTAAAGTGAAAGGATAATAAGCGATGAGTAATAAAATAACGGTGAATTGAGAATAGCTCCTAGTTTGTAATTGAGATTTTGTGAACTCTGTGTTGTTCCTAAGATATTTAGGCTAAAATGTTCAAAATATGGTGATGGAATTAATGGAGGCCACTTAGGTGTTGGAACATTGAACTGTTGGAAGGAGTTTTTCAACGCCAAGGCTTCGTTGTAAACTAATTCTTGATTTATGAATATAATTATACATTTTCCTTTCCTAATAGACATTGTTAATGGTTTTTTATTTCTATTTCTCCTTGGTTATTTACATATATTAATTGAAACATATGTATGTTTGTTACTTTCATTGGTTATGTTTGATCCTTTTTACAGGTCTCTATTTCTAAAAGCATTGGATCAATCTTAGAGCTACAATCAATAAGGACAAATGTCAGTTAAAAAGGTACGAGTTTTCTATCCTTTTGCATTTCATTTGATTCTAAGGAAAGGGGTGTGTTTTGTCTTGTTTTGTTCTAGTTTTGGGTTGCTGAACTAAGGAGATTTGTTTATGTATGAATTTTTGAATTTATCCACAACACCATTACACTCATCACTTCCCATCGCTATCCCAGTTTCAGGAAACATTAGCAGCAGTGAAAAACACCTTTTCTCGACACCTCTCAGGCACCCCCCACTTTTGCTAAAACTACCGAAATATGTTATATATCAACATTATTAAATGTGTTATCTCCTCAAATAAATTGGTCAAAATTATTTGAGGAGGAGATAGAGAGTCATTAGAAAAAACTCTACTAATATTTTTAGGTCTCATTTTAATAAGTTCCAGCTTGTAATTAAAGTTTGAAAAGCATTTGATTTGTTCTTTCCTTCAAAAAAATCAAAACTCAGGTTTCGGTAGCTAATGCCTTTTTCAAAAGGTCTTCTAAGCTACCTAAATCCTAGCTTTCGGCAGCTAAAACGCGAAACTCGGGGCTATTTTAGCTACCGAAAGCATTTTTACTGGGTTGAGTCATCATTTTAAAATAATGATTTTGAGCAACTGGAGAATCATTTTGAGAAACTGGAGGACTTTTTTGTTCCTAAAATGTCAGAGAACAATAACCTCTCTCATTTTCCCTACAGGTGTCAAATATTGGGATAATCGAATCCATCTTTGATCCCTAATTTTCGGATCTGAGACTTCCCTGTTTGACACATGTTTTTGAAATGCGGATCCCGGGCAAATGAAAATGAATATCGAAGAACTGAGAGAGTTTGTTTCTTACAACAAACCTATATACAAAAACCTCTCTCATTTTTAAAAAATATGTTTTTATTAGAGATATATGGGTGAATCTTTAAGCGATATATTTCCAAAAAAATTCTGCATAGAACAGGGCAGAAAGCTATTACTTTTGCCCAAATCGGGATTGTTTGAGTTGGAATGGTTTGAAACCTCTTTGAATGGACATTTGTTTAATTATCAAGTCATATCCAATAGATATTTTTTTATGGATAAGGGAAAGAAGAGGTGTTTCAATCATTTTTGGTACCTTTTTCAAAGGCGGAAAATCAGGGTTTTTGCACACTTCAGCAAATTCAAAATTTATCCTTGGAGGATTAAATCAAACAGCCTTGGGAGGCTAGACTACACTTCATCAGCACTCTACTACTCTTGAAGATCATCAGATATGGATTGACCTCATCTTGAGGGTCTTTTCCTAGTTTATTGTAAATATTGTTTCACTTTCCATATTTAGAAAATTAGATCCATTAATTTAGGATCTGAAAACTGTATTGTAAAGCTATAAATCTAAAGACAGAAGATGAACAAAGGGTTCAGTTTTGGTTTCTATATGCTACTACTATTAATGAGACTTATTCTTAATATATTAAATATTGCAAGCTTCCTTCATCTATGTTTTCAGACCTTTCTTCTCTCTTCTATGATATCTTATGAGTGAATGATTTCTTTATTGATGCTTATTCGATTTACATGTGACTGTCATCTCACTACTTGATTGAATAAGTTAAATATCATAAGTTATTTCCTTAGTTTCTAAACCCATTGTGATTATTGTTTTATATGAGTATAATCTGGTTCAAGCAACTATCTTCTGTCCTATTTGATTAATCCTTGTCTGATTACATTCTTAGAAGGCCTCGTAATATTTGATATTACTAGACATTCTTAAATACACAGTCCAGCCTTTAGATATTCATCTTGATCCAAACCCACATCAATTATTGAAAAAATAGTTTCCAAAAAGATTAATTTACCAGGCATCTCTGACTTACAGCCTAGGAGAGTTTCCTGGAGTGATAACAAATTGGCGTCATTGTCGGGGAGAGGAGATTGAAGCTCAGCTTCCTTGAGACATGACATAGATCTAGTTTTGATGATAGACAAAGACTGGACATTTACTAGGTTGTAATTTTCTATCTGGTGACTGCATGATTAAAGACTTCACTGGGGAGAATCTGGTTGTCAGAAGATGAAGGAGTTGAATTTCAAATCCAGGTATCAGTTTATGATTCTTCTTCATGAACTGTTGTTGTTCTTTATTACCTCTTTCATGCTTTTCCCTTCACATGTAAAGAGGATTATCTTATGTTTTGTTTATTCTAATGATCATCAACCCATCTTTGGAGGAGGTAAATTTGCATCCTCCTTGTGTCGTTGATGTAAATTCTATATCTTTACCTTAGCCTATTCCTAAAGACGAGTTTTGCATTTAGATTCCCTCTAAATCCGAGCATTCATGTAACCTTGAGGAGGTTGAACTTGTTTCAAAACCTGTCCAGATCTCAGCCCTTCTTGCCATAATTTATGAACCTTGTCAACAACTTACCATCTCTCATGATCAACCCACAAACTTTCAAGTTAAGATCCATATGAAGATGTTCAAACCTTTACAGCTACCCCATCTTCTTCATCCTTATCTTGATTACTGTTATGAATATCTCCCTTGGTTTTCCGAAGAGAATCAAGCTTCAGCTGAGAGACACATGGACTCCTTTCTGGATTTTGTTGATCATTTTCAAATCACTCATGAAGATGTGATCATGAGATTTTTTTCAAAGTCTCTGATCAAAGATGTTGCTACATGGTTTAAGGGTCTGAAAGTTGATTCTATTTGCTCCTGGATTGAGTTCTCTAATGTTTTTCTGAAATATTGGGGCGAATACAAATCTTTAGATTCTCACCTTGTTGATTTCTATGCTTTGAAAAAAGAGCAGGATGAAGCCTTTCTTGTTTTCAATAGAAGGTTTTACCATGTTTATCATGACATGCCTTTGGATATCTAGCCTACAGAGACATTTTCCATCATACATTATATTATGGGTCTTCATTCAGAACTTGCCCTTCTTCTGTTAGAATGGAAGTCTCTGTAACGTACCGAGTCGTTACGTCAACCCTTCTAGTAACAGGTGAAATTTTTTTTTGTTTGAGAAGTGTGGGTGTGGGTGTACAAGGAAACAACTACAGTCTACTCGACCTTGCGTCGCCGCCTGGCGACGATGCGACGCGACCATGATGAACATAAGAACA